>VDFB02189879.1:258204-292585 GCA_007258455.2 Sequoia sempervirens
CAGTGATTTAGCACATTTGGGTGCAAAAGAGGACCATCCCTAGTGTAAACGTACCAATCTAGATTTTTTGGAACAATATGTTTGGTCGTACAAGTTGCTGAATGAAACTCACACAATAAGAATACCACATTTTTTTGGGTGCATTTTTTGAGTTTTTTCACTATTTTTCAAAATTGTTTGCTGTTGTATGGACTTTACAGACCCAATCATGCTCATGCTTCAAAATATTTAGAGGTTGAATTTGTATGAGTTTTATTTGATCTGAACTTGGCTTGGATTTCTAATCTTCTATTTTGTAAGAGAAATTCAAAAAAAAAATTGTATACCCTATTTTTCCTTTTGTGAAGGGTTTGAAAGCAAAATAATGAGTTTTTGACCAATCCACCCACTTTTTTCTCCTATAACTCAGTGGATTGCTGTAAAATTTATTATTCTATATTTTTCAATGTATTTTATATTAGAATAAAGCATTCTTGTGGTGATTGTGTGATGCTTAGGGCTGGAAATGTAAATTTTCCCTTGAAAAGTGATGGTTTTGAAGTGGTTTTCAATGAAATGTTGATGAAGTTGAGTTTGTAAGCATTGAAAATGTCAAGGAAGACCCTATGAAAGGTTTTTGGACCATTTATTTGTTTATTCAAGCCTGGGAATGAAGGTTTTGACAAAACCCTTATTTTTGCATTAGAAAGGGAGGTTTTTTTGAGTTGGGAGTGTTTTTCTGATTGTACAAGTGCAAACTAGTGGTGGATTCTGTGGTTTTGGGCCATTTAATTTTCTTCCCCAAGGTCTCAAGATGATTGGATAAGTTTTAAGGGTACTTCCTTTGTTAAAATGACCTCTTTTCCTTGATTTTCCCATGGTGAGTGTATTGGAAGTCTAAATTGGTCCAAAGGAGTTATATTTGATCTTGAATTATGTTTTTTAATTCCTTAATGGGTGTCTAAATCCATAATTTAATTGAAAATTCTTTTGGGAAAGTTGGGTGAAAAGTCCCTTGAAGTTGTTTGGCACTGTTGGTAGAAAGAATGTACCTGACAAGTGGAATTGTGAAGTTCTTTTGAATTTTATTTGGATTTTTGGTTGATAATCTTATATTTTTCATTTGAAGTTGATATCTACCTTGGGTCTACATCATTTATGACACAACTCAAGATTGTTTGGGGTGTTCTTGTGAAAATCAAGTGTTTAAAGGGCACTCACTTTGTGAAAGAGGGCTAATTCACTAGACTAGGATAGGGGTATGTTATTGGTTCTCAAATTTGGTCCAAAGGAGTCAAGGGTAGTTTTCACATATGTTTTCACCCCCACTCTGCATCAATCCATAGCTTGTTTGAAAGCACTTGTTTTAGGCTTTTAGCCATAACAACAAGCCATTGAACTGTTTAATAAAAAGCTTTGGTACACATGTATGAAAAATGTGGTAGCATAGACAAGGAAGTGAACTATTTTAAAAAATTCCTCAAAGAAATGTGGTCTCATAAAATTCCATGACAAGCAAATGTTATTGACAGTTGCTCCTAGTTATTAGTTATGTAATGTGAAGTAATTGCATAACTGCTTAGGTTGACTTTGTAAAAACTATATTGTAATTGAATTTTTTTCATCCATCAGCATCTAGTTGTTAGTTATGCAATGTGAAGTAATGCTTTGAGTTTGAAAGATGTGCAATGCAATGTAATCAACAATATGAATATAAACTACATAATACAACGATTCTTTTTTATGCTATTGTACATTGATATTTAACCATTGCTCACTTGATTAAGTTTTCAAAGAGTTTAATCATGCACATGAGGAAGAAATTAAATTTCGATTGTCAACTTCTATATATTAAATTATCCAATAATCTTGAGTGTATCTCCATATACAAAAATGGCATCAGCGCCAACTCAAACAAAGTTTTACAAAATGTGGCATATGCCATCTCAATGTCTATTCAAAATTTACATGCCAAAATGTCTATCTCATCCTAAACTATTGGTGGATCATCAAAATGGAGCCTCTTTGAAGCACTCATTGGCTTTGAAGGTAGCCGCACAAGAAAAATTTAAACCACAATTGAGATTAGTTATACTATATGATTTAAAATTGAATAATTAACATCAAAATCAATATAAATTGAATTATAATTGAACTCTAAAATTGAAATCTTGATTACCTAAAATCTTCAAAGGGTTAGGAGTCCTAGAATATGCCCCTCTCAAAGAACCGACCAAACCAACTTTTGTAATGTCAATCTATATATGTGAACAAAAACATAAAATTGATCCAAGTTAGCATACAATTGTCAGTAATAGGAACATATAAATACCAAACACAAAATAAAATAAACACATACCTCTTTAGGCTGATCTTTTTCTTTATCTCCTTTAGGTGTTTTGACACCTCATCCTTGAGGTGTTTCAACACTTACTCCTTCAGGTGTTCCAATACCTACTCCTTCATGCATTGTGGCAATTGTTAACAATGACGTATAGCTCATAACTGCCTGTACATAAAAACGACATGTACATATGAAACTACCAATCTATGTCGATGTATGTATAATCAATATAAGATCTTAAAAATCTTAATTCAATCGAATTTGAGTTTAGTTACCTTCCCCTTATCTAACATTGTACTTCCATAATTTGGACAAGGTTGCACCTCTCTCGCACTAGGTATTTCCTACAAGAGGAAAATAAGATAAACATATAAGTTATTATATAATTTCATTAATGAAAATTCAAATGACAAGCAATTATATAATAAAAAAATGTAAACAAGTGAGTGCAAAAATATATATTATGTGTGTGTCGAGACCAAATGAAATGACCCTAAGGGTGTTATTAGTCACCTATGTGAGCTCCTCCTCAGACATAAACTATTAAATAGACCATGTGAATAATTATTAGTACTTTATACTATAGATCTTATTAATATTCATTTAAAAAAAATGCAAGTTATGAATTTACAACTTAAATCTTACCTACATGTCACTATTCCAATGTCCCCCTCTCTAGAAGGAGAGGACTCTATAGGGTGTGCTCCACTCCCCTGTGTCTAATCTATAATGTCCACATCATGGAGGTCATAATCATAAGTGTCCAAGGGATGCTCGGTGGGCTGTACAATAGGACTCAAGCATATCTAGTGGCACATAGAGCAAGTATGTGGCAGAAAAATATGTGGACCTGATGAGGATGACACAACAACACTCGAGCCATCTCCAACATCACCAGAATGTGGCTGAGCTACTGTAGAAGCATGAAAAACCAAAAGACCACTCAAAGAATGAATAGCCTAGATAGTTTGTGTGGCCGCTTCCTGCATAATATCTGGATGATATACTGGAGGTGGCGGAGGAAGGGGAGGAGGGGGAACATATGGGTGCGAGACTACTCTAACTGCCCCTGGTCTATCTTGGGGAATACCTCCACTGATGCCTTGGAAGGGTTTAATGTCAAACTAATTGACATGATGCCCTAACACAAACTCAACATATAATGTTTTAATAAAGTAAAATGGTATATCACAATTGTTGTTCAGTGGTTTATCAAAAACCATACACCAACGATGCCAAAAGTTACCTACAATGTCCCTATGCATCCACCATTTTAAAGAAAGTTTTGGTTTATTAACATTAACTAGCAAACCAATGTGGGGGTTAACAAATAAAGAGGCTATTTGGGCTTTGGTTATTCTGAGATATTTCACATCATCATAAGACATTCCACATGCGTAATATTCCCTCATGTCTTCTTGCCACGAATGAAAGGCATTATGTTGGGTGGAGAGGGTTTCTATATTTTTAATTATTTCCTTCAATGTGTTTGAAATCTCAGATAATCAAGGGATTCTCATATAAACATCATAAATACCCCTAAATTGCTACAATTTTTCACCAATTAAGTCTTCAATTGATGGCTGTAGAGGTGGTGGACCATTTGGCATTTGTGCATTTTCATTCTTAGTTGGTGGATCATTTGGAATTTGTGAATTTTCATTCTCAATAGCCATAATGCCTGATTAAAATTAAAAACTAATTAATCTAATTGAAATTAGATAATATAAATGAAAATATTGTAAAAAATACCCTATTTAAAAAAAAAACAAAAAAAAAACCCTACTTTTAACAAAAATCTATAAGATTCTCTAATTTTTAATCAAAATACATAAACAACACTATTTTTACTCAAAATCTATAAAAAACATTCAATTTTAATCAAAATCCATTCTAAACTCAAGTTTTTCATAAAAATCAATCAAAAACCCTATTTTAAAAAAAAATCCATAAAAAACTAATTGAAATTATACAAATCTAATTTAAAATTTGATTAAAGCAAAAAAAATCCAAAAAATCACCTTTCAAATTAGATATCGGCTAAATTGGATATCTGATATGTGAAAATCCTCCTCACTGTGCCCGCATGACCTCTGTCCAAATGCAAAATGATTTTAACAACCTGAAATAAATATATATTTATGTGCCTAAAATTGGATATCCGATCCAAATTGGATATCCAATATGGAAATCTTAGTTTGGGCATTGCTTTGGAGCAATGTACTGACACCGAAGCCACAAAAAAGTCAACTTGACGTTTTCGCATTTTTGGGTCGATGAAAAACATAATTTTTTTCCCATTGCCACTTTTTGGCCCATCATGATCCTACACATACTGACCATAGGTTCAAATTTAAACCAAGGTTGTTCCCCTTGGGTTACATACAAATTCCCCACTCCATGTGCTACACGTAAATCAAGATACATGATCTAGGGGACCCCTCAATTATTTATGTGGTAGAGGATGAGCTCATGAGGTTTGAACCTTGGTTGATGGAACTATAGGAAAAAATATCCACTATCAGACCATAGGGTCAAATTTAAACCAATGATGTACTCCTTGGGTGGCATGCAAATTCCCCACTCCACATGCCCTAGGTAAACCAAGATATAACATCTAAGGGGCCCCTTAATTGTTAATGTAGTAGAGGGTAAGCTCATGAAGTTTGAACTTTGGTTGATGGAATTACAAGAAAGAAGCCCATTGTCACACCATAGGGTGTCCCCTTGATGAAATTCAATGTTAAAAATACTATTAAATGAGAAAAATATGTTTCTTTAAGGAAAAATAAAATTCCAACCCTTAGTCTTCTCATCTAGGCATTTTCCAAGCCTAAGAGAGAGTGAATTAATTTTAATAAATATCATAAGTATGTTACATAACATGTGAACATTATGTATAATCCTAAAAGGATTTGAAAATGAGTAAAAAATTAAGACACTCATGATTTGGTTTGAAAATTTTGTTTTCACATGCTTTCTACATTCTTTCTATACAACTATATGATATTATTTCATTTTTTTACTTAGTAAAACATAATAGAAGTTGAGAGAAATTTTATTGATAAAAAATCTTACAATGTTGGTTCAAAGTTGCACCCAACCATCATTGATGGTGTGCATGATTACAATCATATTGAGATTTTGAAATATCAACGAAAGCTAGTCTAACATACATCAAACTACATGAACAAAGTTCCCCACACTCGTCCATAACATCACAAACCAAAATAACCACAGCCAAGGAAGAGAGCTTCCAAAGATTTAAATTCAATATTATGACCCCATAAACAAGTTCAACAACAAGCCAAAAAAACTACCCTCACATTGAGATATTAACTAGAGCTACAAGGAAAGGGGCCAAAGGGAAAAATTTATAGTACCCAAAAAGCTATTCCACACTTTAGTGTAATTCATCAGAGCTCACCACCTCCTTGAACCATGCAAACCACTACATATTATCGATGTGTTCAATGCCCATCACAGGATGTAGAATTTCTCTATCTAAGGCCACCCACTGTCAATGTTGCGCCAACCCCTGCAAGTCAATGCTCAGTAGAAAGGGTTGCCTATTCACTACTTCAATAGGTTGGAATAATTTGGGGATTTCCTATAGCCATGGGATTCCCATGCCAAAGTGAGCCATAACATTAATGTTGATGTCATCCAATAGGAAATACAACCTGAAAACCTCATGTAGGAGCAACAATTTTCGCACCTTCGGCTCACCCAAATCCATATGTGAGGCCAAAAAATCCAGGATGAAATTTTTGTTTTGACCTTGTATATGTGTTGACCCTTCTCAATAGAAAGGGTTTCCTATTCACTACTTCAATAGGTTGGAATAATTTTAGGATGTCTTATGGCCATGGGATTACCATGCCAAACTGAGCCATAACATTAATGTTGATATCATCCAATAGGAAATCCAACTTGAAAACCTCATGTAGGAGCAACATTCTTTAGACCTTCAGCTCACCCAAATCTATATGTGAGGCCAAAAGATGGGATGAAATTTTTGTTTTGACCATGTATTTGTCCTTATAGGCCAAGAAATTCTTTCCAAGGACCATATAAGCAACTTCCATTGATAGTTTTCTTGACATACCATAGACTGGATTAATAATCTTTGATCGGTGATGCTTGTTTTCTTTCATGTAATTCCAAATGGTTCTTAAAAAAATATAAAGAAATAGCTAATTCTTATGCTTAATTATTCTATAAGGTTGGACAATGAATAAGAGAAAGGTTTTACAATTTTCTCCTCTATACTTTAGGCTCTACAAGACCTAGGAGGGTAGCCCTATGCAATATCCACTAGGAATTTGTATGATTAATATCATATATTTCTTCAAATAGATATGTTCTCTTTATATGACCAAGAATTATAGATGAAACACACTTAATGAGCTAGATTCTTGGAGTTTTTATGCAATCTGCACCTAAGAACATGAGAATAATATTATAAGATAAACATTATAGAAAGGAAAATTGATTTTAATATTGATGATCGTGAAAACATAATAATAATTTTTTTCTCATATTGGTGGCTTAAACCCAAGCAATAGAGTGAAAGAAAATACAGCTGAAAGCTCATACAACATTATTCATTCTATTTCTATGAAAGCTTAGTAACAATTCCTTACACTAAAAATTTCTTAGAATTTATAATCATTTCTTATTAACAATCCCTATATACATCCAAAACATTTAATATTTCTCACATAGTAAACCAATCTACTCCATGAGTAGAATCCATAAAAGAAACATTCAATTGTAGAAAACATGCAAAGATGAATAGAAGTGATCTTTGATCAATGTATTCATAAATGATAAAGGATTATATATTCTAGGAGAACATTGATTGAAAAATTATCACTATACATTTATGTACAGAGCTATTATTGTTATACAAAATTAATAATTACAAATTGATATATTTTTCCTATGAAGACCTAGACCAAACATATACAATCTAGAACACAAATGCATTTCCAAGATCTTGATAAAAAGGCCTTGAATTCCCTTTTTTAGAAACAATGAAACAAACAAGCTCCAGGCTAAGGATAGATGTCTCATATTCATTTGACAATCATGTCCCCCAAAAAAGATAAAAATCCAAACTACCTCATAGAAGATAGAAGAGACAACCCACTAAAAGACAAAACATTTGTTTGGGTTGTTCAATGAGATATTTTTTGTAGTAACAATGATTAGGGTGTGAATTATTACTTAAGAAGGCCTTCATTCTTTAAAATAAGAACATATTTATTTTGAGAACCATTGGAGTAGATGCTAATGAGACCACAAAAGGAAAAAAAGGGCCAAAGATACAACAATAAATGGACATATTTGAGTGCCAAGTCACCATAGGAGTTGGATTTCTTTATAACTTTGACTTGAGTGGAAAAATGGCTCATAGTTTAGGAAAGTTATTATATTTATCATCCCATACTAGGTATACTCTCTCTAATGGTCATTGGAAACTCTCTTTGATGGCCATTGGAATGCAATAATCATGTCAACATTAGTCATATAATACATATTTTGCATCCATAACTATGTTGATTTCATTTTTGAAAGCTTCTAAAGCTTAATTTGTATCAGTTAAAGTTTATACAAGAAAGTTTTAAACAAACTTATGTCCACTTTATTGTCATCACAAATAAAGAAATATAAAGTAGGAACTAGTGCCTTGAATTGAGATTTCCACTCAAGGAACTCCTTCATCTCCCCTTTCTCCTTTCTGATTTTTGGTATAATTTTAATCTCAATATTTTCAAAATGTTTTTGTTTTTTCCTTTGTTGTTAGGGTGGCCATATATTTCTGCATTTTTCCTACTAATTTAGCTATATTAAAAGTGGGTAAAATATTAGTAGGTTGACTATTCTCATGTATAGAGCCCTTTTACATGCCCTACAAAACTATAATCCTAGGTAACCATTTATCCATGATATCTTTGAGTCTCTCCTGATCCTTAGATGTTCTAATAATAACACCATTGAGATTCTTATAATCCCTATAAGATTCATCAGTTCTCTTCAAAATTTTGGACATTACATGTCCCAAAATATGGGACACAAGACACCAAATATCATGCTGGACTTCTTATGAATTCTCTACCTACTGCTCCAACTTTTTGATCCTCTCTTTGATCTCTTCATTTTCTTTGACCAAATACTTTGCAATTTTAGTTGTGGAAGAGATTGCTACTTGTGTGCTAGTAGAAGGATGTGCTTCCTCAGTTTCATCCTCTTTAATTTATTATTCTCTATAATGAGTTCTATATGGTCTTTCAATAGCTTTTCATACTCACTCTATAATTCTTAGCAATGGATTCACTAAAATTAGCAATATCAACTACTAAAGGGTGAGTATAGGATCATGGGGGTCCAAAAAGTGGTGATGTGACAAAAAAATGGTTAAATTTTTTTTTTAATCTAGATTTGGTAAAACAAAAAGGGTTTATTGAGAAAATTGTCAGCTTTCCACCAATATAAGATATGCCTTATTTTGAACTTAATAGATAATTTTTTATTTTTTTTTCATGTATTATGGCTAAAGTCCTCATCGATAGGCTGATTGAAAAACATCTATAATTCTCAAATGATTTCATACTTTTCAAATCCATAATATGAAACACATTCTATGCTTCGTATGCTATAGGATAAAAAAATATTGAATTTCATAAATTTTTGACCAAGTTATGGTGGTCAGACAAACAAGTTTTAATATTTTTACAAAGTTCTAATAAAAAAATCATAACTAATTATTTACTTGCAAAAAAACCACAAAAATAAAATGCGACCTATTCGGGCATGTGTCCTCTAATTATATTGGAAGTTTTAAAATAAAATATTATTTTTTATTATACTTAGGGTTGTCAGACATACACTTGATTTTTATTTTTTCCTAAAAATTTAGTATTTACTACATTGAAATTTCAAAATTTCACCAAATAGATTTAACTAGTATCTTAGAAACTACATTCAATTTTCTATAAATTTTATTGTTACACATTTTTCAAATTATATTAATAACCTATTCAAATTTGTATATCAAGTTTCCTAACTCTATTTTTCTTGAATTTTTATTGTCACTTAAGGGCCTTGTTTGGACCCTCATGATCCTGCACTGACCCTAAAGAAGAAGCTTCTAGGGTAGTGGTTTCTGATACCCTCTTTATCACCAAACCTCCCCTAACATGTTGTTATGCCTTTGCAACATGAGGCTTATTTGTATTGGGGGTAAGGGTCCATATTGCAAGGGTTTCACACTTAGGGTTGAACCATAATCTTGATAGTGCTACTTGATCCTATTCTTCTGAAGATAAAACCTCTTCATCTTTCCTCCAAATGGTGTAAAATACTATTGCCGATACAATATCCCATTCAAGGAGCAACAATAGTAAAAAATATTTGACCATTTTCCTCCCCTCCTTTGGGGTAATGTTCTTGGCATCAAAATTGATAATTTCCAACACTTTCTTTGAAACCTCTTCGTATTGTTCTCTAGGAAATCCTACCTTTTCCTAATCAAGACTTTTATGAAATTCTTCTCTCCTTGACATTATGAAAAATATTTAAATTCCTTTTATTTTACAAATTTATCATGTGAGATGAATTGCGTACATTCCAATGCTCTAATACCATTTTCCTCATCCCTTCCCATTATAGTGTTGCTACCTAACTTGCTTTGAGGCGTTCTAAATTCAATATCACTTAGGGGAGAGGGCATTACCTAATTTATTGCCTCCATAGTTACTTTATTCTCTTCCTCCTCATTAGGTCCAATTGGACAAGATCAACAAAAGATGGTTGTTCATTTCTTCTCCTCTTTTGTGGTTGCTCCTATGGGGGAATCTGCAATAACTATATGTGGAGGGGATAATGGTACATATGGGGTATATGGTGGTGGTGCATGAGGGGGATATGGTGGATTAGGCTCCCTTATTACAAGTCCTTTATACCTTTTAATAAAATAAAATACTGATGGGTCAGTCTTGGGTTGATTGGTTGGGGCATCTCTTCAAGCATAGGGGCCTTCCTAATTATTATGTTAATATTTTGCAAGATAATTTAGACCCTTTCAATTGGATCCTTTATTTTAGTAAAGTCTCCTAGATAATTTAGATTATTTTTCATTTCAGCATCTTCATCCTTTCTAAAGGCCACCCATTTATTTTTTTGTCACTAGCCTCTTTATCGTCCTTGCAATTTCTTAGAACATCCTCACTAAAATAAAATTTATGTTAAAAGGATGACCTCTTGATGTTGAGACTCACTTGATTGATTAAATCATTAGGGTCAAAGGCTCTTGAAATATCTTGATCCATCTTATAAACTTGTAGCATAGGATATAGTTGCTCCAATCCTTCCCTGGTAACTATGAAGTTAGAGAAAAATATGGAGAATAGGAAGAAATAACCCTTATTTTTCCCCTTAATATGGGGTTTCTTTGTTTCACTAACTTACCATATAATTTCCAAAAACACCACATTGAAGGGTACATACTTTTGAAAGAAATGGGAAAAGAATGCATCAATAAACTCTAATGATTATTGATTCCATATGGAAATTCCAATCTTATCAATTATGTTAGACTCCTTTCTTTGGTACCCTATCTTTTGGCCTAAGGAAATCCACTATTTCCTTGTGAAATGTGATCTCTTCAACTCCCAAATGTCCAAAAACCTTCCTCATAGAATTAATCTCAAACAACACAAAACTAGATGCATCACAATGCTTATCCAAAATATGTGTCAAGCATTGGACAAGAATAAGAATTTCCTTTCCATCATCCATGTGAATTTGAAATAAAATACTTCACATCCCTCTTCCTACATATAAGAACATATGGCATAATAGAGAGTACCATTTGAAATTGATCACCTTGTCAATTTTCTTGCTTTCAACTAATTTTATTATGGATAGCATTAGCAATAAAAAGTGGAAAAATCAAATTCAATATTAACTAAGGGGTTCTAGATATCCACTGAATTGATATTCTTGTTTTTGTATCACCCCCTAAGACTTGGCATTATGCATAATATGCCCTTATGAAGTAGTATTCAAAGATATCCAAATTGAAAGTCTCCATCTCACTTGGGGTGATTCTAATAGAACTTCTATCAAAACCCTTTAGTCTATACCTAGGGATCTAGTGTACCCTAAAGTTATTCCTATCCTATTGATACTTTTGATTGAATAAGTCAAAATTGAAATGGATTTTTTGTAATCCATTTCAAGTTAAAGGCCTCTGAAATAAAATATTTATCAATTCTGGCCAACTCTCTTCCATTTACAACTTTGACAACTCTTACATTTTTAACATTTAATTTATAGCTACATGTCTCATGAAATATATATCCATGAACCCAAACATTTGAAATGGGAACTTTTCAATTTCACTTCTCATACTAGTCTACCAACAATTCTCATGTTGTGAGAGGAAATTCAACATCCTTATGCTCCTTAGCATTATCCACCATAAATAATACTATACAAGGACTATGGGATCTGATAGGTTTTCTTGTTTAAATAGGGATATGGACAATTATGTCTTCATCAAATGTCCATTTTGAAGTTGAGGTTTGGTCTTTTGAGTGGCTCATGATTACTATTTAGGCTCAAACTAGGGTTTCTTACATTTGGTTCTAGGGTTTATTGAAACTTTGAAATAGAAACTAAGATAATTAAGGTAATTGAGATATGTTTTCCTTAACTATATAACCTTATGACTACAAATTGGGTAAAATTCTTAGGCAAAAAATACTTACTTTTTTTTCACTTTTGAAAACCCAATTTATTGTGGAAAGTGTTGGAGCTCTACAAATTCTCTTGCCAAGTGCTTTAGATGCCAAATGAATTTATTTGCGAGTCAAACTGTATCATTTATAGGAAAAATCATGATGAAGATCTAGTAGAAAGCCATCTTGTCCACCACTAATCTTGGTTTTTGTGAGATAGAGCCTCCAACTATCCATTTTCTAGGTTTGAACATGAGTTGTTGATCTTTGGATGAAAGGACAAGATCTAATGATAAAAACCAAATTTATTGATTTCAAAATATTTGACATGTGTTGACAAAATTTTGACCAATAAATTTGATCTATGTGGGATCACTTTACACATCATCAAATGTGGAATCATCAGAGAAGACAAATTAGAAATGGCTAACGTCATTAAAGAAGACATGTGGAAGCTTCCCATGATTCTATAACTTGAAAATAAAGTTTCTATGAAGAGCCTTAAAAATTGTGGAATCCCCTTGAGCTTGTGCCATGTGTCTACCTTCCACTACATTTGATAAAACACATTTGAAAATATTAGGAATATGCCATGTGCCCCCTTTTCCACAATTCCATGGGCTTCATTTAGGTCTACTTGGAACATCTTGTGGACTTGTGAAATACTTTTAAAAGTGTCATGTGTCACCTGTTGGTCCTCATAAAAGATTTGCATGATAAAAAAAAATCCTTGATACCACATCTCACTCATTTTGTGGTTCCATAAAACATTTTTTTCTTTAGTAACACAATCCTCACAAAATGGTGAAATCCATAAAATAGTGTGAAAATTCAACACTTTTGCAATTCCCTAGAGCACTATTTCATCAATACAATATTCCTTACGGACTCGTGAAGTAGGGCATAAAAGTAGTGGGGACTAGACATAAGGCTGGGCAACTTAAGGGAACAAAGGGAGTGACAAACATAATAAAGGAGAGCACAAACATAGAACCCTAAGGTGCTTATGAATTTATTTACTTAGCAGTTGTAATCAATAACCCATCAAGAAGGGTCAATAAAAGAACAAACATATGGCCTTAAGTTAAAAATTAAGGGACCTAGTAATAGGGTGTAGACGGTCAACATAGAAATAGAACAAAAGTGTAGTGGTCCAATTGCCTAAACTTAGGTATTTTTATAGAAAACCCTAGGAACATCTACTAAAAGCTCTATAAAATAACATAATTACCATTATCAAAATTCCAAAGGAACTAAGGAATTAAATTTTTCAAAAGTTCTACAAGGTGATTCATCTAAGGAATGTTATTTTTGTTTTAGCACACCTTAGCCTAATTAGAGTCTCCATCAAGAATTTTAATGTGGTTTTTTTGTGAAACATTCCTAATATAGGTAGATAGGCATATGAGTTTCCAGAGGATCATTAATGACTCTATCTAGTAGGAGATATCTATTTGAAAATTTGAACTCTATCGACAGAGAACCAATGCGTGATAAAAATTTATATCTCCAAATTTGGTAGAGGTCCACTCTCATTTGAGGTGAAATAAATTGATAGGCCATCGAATATTTCACTCCAATATGGTCTCTCATATCAAAAAAAAATGGGAGTCCAATTTTTCCCCCATGGTGATGAGATCATTTTTTTGTCATTTTCCAACTTGTTAACCTCACCATTTTCCTCTCTATAGATATGCTTGATGGTGTTCATTTCAAAATTCTAAATGAGTTCATTCACATGCTTCAAAAGTTCCTTCAATTTATAGTTTGGTGTGGATCCTGTACAAAGAGCATTAACTGCCAAGGATGAGTCTCCCTCTATTTAAATTCACCTAATAGCCAATTCCTTACATATAATAAGGCCATGAATAGCCAAAAATTCACCTCATTATTTGGAAGCAGTTTAGAGGAGCTATGAATCATTAAACCCTTCCAATATTTGATAATGTAGCCTACGCTTGAGGTTCTTGTATTTCTTCTTGATGCTCCTCCATATGATATTCTTTCATTTCATTTCACAACAAATGATTGATTTATATAAATGTGCTACATTCTTTTTAATTTCCTTGGAAGTCTTATTTGTCAATTTATAAAATTTTGTGACAAATAATCATTTATTTATATTTAAAGAGTCTACTAGTGACCATTATGCTTTTTAAGTGATCATTCTATTATTTGTACATATGAAATTAAAATATATCAATTAAGATAATTTAGTATTTTATGTTTTAAGTTCTTGTAGCACACAATATTGTGTTCCATTTTTTGACCAAATTAGGACATTAAAATCTCCATTTCTCACTAATTTTTTACTTTATGAAACCTATAGAAACTAAACCATTAATAATTTGGAGATTTATGAACTAGTGATTTGTGAGATTAGTTTCGTAACTTAATTTTTATAGTAAATATTATTTTGAAAAGTGATGTTTATGTCATAATGCATAATTTTTCTTTCTTTTTGATCTGTAAAGACATGGGAAACCCTACAAGTATTTTATTTATTCTTAGAAAATCATTACATCCACTAGTTCCATCCATGAATAAACTTTTAGATTGATTTGAGAAAAAATCATCATTCCCGCTAATAACATTAATCCTAAACAAAATTCAATCCCTCAATCACCCCATAAAAAATGAATATCTTTCAAACATTACAAAAATTTGCTAAAAAGCTTGTTATTTCCTCCCTTTTCCATGTGATCGAAGATGCATATTAAAGTTAGCTAACTTCTTTTTTTTCCTCTACACCATATGCCAAATCCCTTCTTGTTCATCTATCCATGAAGGTTCGCCCAAATCCTCAATTGGACTACATCTATCTTCCTAGAAGAAGCCAAACTCACACACTCAAATCATTCACGCAACTCTACATTTGGAGCTCCACCCAACTCTTCATTTGGGAATCTACCCTACACTATGGAGGAAGATTTATCCATCTCCCACACCCGAGCCTTCTGAGGGGATATCAAACTAGTTTTATTTTTTGAATTCTCCATAGGGGCTTTTCCATCTAAACAATTTTTTTCCACCAAATAGTTGTGAGGAGAGGCCTCTTTCCACCAAGTTGCATGATTAACCCTCTTCTACCTAGAGAACTTATAAAAAATGTGCCCAACGCTGAAGCATCTGTGACAATAGGATGGTAAACCCTCATAATCAAGCATATACTTCCATTCCCCACCAAAAAAAATTAAGAGTACATATGTTGGAAGATCTTTGGTGATGTCCATTTCAACCAAAATTTGTGCATAAGTAGTAGGTAGAAAATTTTGAGAACCTTCATCAATCCCTAGAAATTTTCCTAGAGAGTTGCCAATGGTTTCAAAGTATGCATCAAACTAGAAGTGTAATGGTAGATTTGGAAGCCTTACCCAAAAAGATGCCACATCAAAGGTTTCCATCGTAGGATTGAAGGTTGGGTGCCATGGCTTCAACATTAGAAGATGTTGATCCTCCCAACTCCATTGATAGTCAAAGAGAATAACATTCCTATCCTTCACATTCTCGAACACCACCACAAGAAACCCTCTTTCACTAGGGTAGATTTGAACATCCCCATCCAAAATAGGGTGCCAAAAGTCTATAATCCATTGATGCAGATCAACAAGGCCTGACCAAAACTCTTGAAACCTACTAATCAAACCCAACTTTGCCAAAAGCTTTGCATTCTCTACTACTTCGATAACCATATCTCCATCCAAAGAGACATAAGGGGTTTTATCTGCATTTTGTAGGCATTATCCATGCTTTAACTCAATCGGGATCATTGAGCCCTCTCCCATATCCCGCACCAATCCCCCATCTTTCTTACGATTGTTCATAGACACAGAGACCCTCTCATGATGATCCCCATCCATACATTTGGAATGTCATCCATTTTGCTCACGTTTCCCACTAAATGAAACCATACTACCAAATTTTGCATCTAGGTGCCCTCCATTCATGACCTCCGCATAAGGAATATAGTGTCAACCTGCAAAATGATGAAATCCAGGAGTAAATCACCCTGTACCACCACTAGAAACCCTAGCTGCAATAGGCTAGGGTGAGCACAAGGATGACATCACAGAGGTGTTTTATATAATGTATAATTTTCTATAGAAAGGATAAAATTATAATTTTAAAAATTTAGATTTGTTACATCAATATTTAGTGCATATATGTTTTTCATAAAAAAATTATTGTATATATTTTTTAATTAATTTTTAAAGTTAGGGTAATTATAATTTATACATATGTAGGTGTATATCATAACACATAACTTGTTTCAAATGTATCAAAATTCATTTTTTTCCTAAAACAAGAACATCAATACCTAGGGAACAAATATTTTTTAAGAAAAATCACTATTTTTCTATTATTCTGCATGTGTGAAACATGCACCTCAATGTTTGATGAAAAATCTACATTCATAAGAAAAAATATAATAATAGAATTAAAAATATTCAAAAATATACTTTTTGTAAAGATTATAATAAGGGCTACATACTTACAAAACATAATTTCTAAATGACATTATTTGATCACTCAAAAGGTAAAAAAATGTGGTACTTTGTCAGTATTTTGATAGGTTTGAAGGAGACTCCCTTGTTGGTATAATTTAAGAATAGATTTCTATCCAAGGGGGTTTGATCTAAGGGGATGTTATCTAACCCTCTTCAATTGATTTTTTTTTATATGGAACCCCTTAAGGATTATATCATTAAATTTTCTAAAAAATTGTGATTTCAGGCCAAAATTAGACTGTCCCAAAAGTGGGATACACTATTTTGGCAGCACCTAGAAAGAATTGATAATCTTCATGAGAAGGAATAAGTATAGAATTTGGAGAAAATGAAGGTTGAGAAATTAAAAAAAGGAGCACATGAATTTTTTTCAACAAATGATAAAATTTGGATGTGAAAATGTGTCATCATTACGAATTAATTTGAATATAGAGATAATTCCTAATTCCCCTATTGAAACAAAAAACAATAAATTTACATGATGGATGATATAACAACAATTCTTGATAATATTTTAATTCCTATTTTAGAAATTACATCAAATTATAAGACATGAATAAAATATAAATTATTATGAAATTCAAGAACATACACCAATTGAAATTTATTAAAATTAAATAAAAGTTACCTAATATAAAAAACTAACAAAAACATGGCAATAAAGAACACCTAAAATAATTCTTAAGATATTAAAGTATATAATTAAAATTGATGAAAATATCTTAAAATCAATTCCCAAAAAAATTATAGAATGCACTTGTAGGAGAATTTCTAATAAAACATGGATAAGGTTAAATTAAGTAGGCAAAGTATCAATTTTTTATTAAAATAATAAAAAATATTAATTTTGAAGACATTATAAAGATCGTCAAGTCTAAGATAATCAAATACTAATGATAAAAAAAGTATTGTAAGAAATATAATTAATGCATAAAAATCAATAGGTTCAATCACACACACTAAATATAGTATGCTATCTAACATGTTCTTACATCAACTTTAATTAACAATGAAATAAACTAGCACTGTCACCTAAAGGAGGTTCAAGGAATATGCTAATAGAAAACTATATGTATGTTAATATGTTAAGAGTACGTGTTTATGCATGGGTGTGTATGAATGTCATGTGCTGCAAATTCTTGTTGTATGTGGTTGGATCAAATAACTAGCATACATATATTAAATATTAATATATATAAAATACACTAAGAGTTATCCTTGTCGAGGCACTTATTTTCATCATTTTTTCTCTAATCAAAACTCTAATCTTAACCCTAATTGAATGCTATTTTAAATTGTAGCCATTTCTTTTGCTTTTAGATTACCACTTCATATTTATCTTTCCAAAAACAATATTAAAATATATTTAAAATAATACTTAAGTTTTATTGAAAATATTTAAAAAATTAAAAAAACAGAATCTCGAACAAAACTCACAACTTTCATTGAACGTCAATTTCTAACTGAATAGTTTTTCCTTACACATTTTTTTTTGGTGGATGCCATTGTAATATGCCTCTCAGCTTAATTAATCATCTGTGCTAAATAATCTTTGACAAATCTAGATTTTTTCCTTAAATAAATTAAGTATTATTTGATTTTGAAATATTTGCATAGAGATTTAAAACATAAAGCAATGTAAATGAAAAAATAAAGTTACCATCAAATTGATAGTGAGATTTTGGAGACTTTTACCACTAAATGATAACTCAACATAGTTTGTAGATGTGATACTTGTTATAAGTTCCAATGTCACACTATATGTAGCCTATAGACTAAATATCTATTTTTTTATATTTTTTAAAATGATTGTTTTAAATTCTAAATTAATAATCTAAATAAACTGAATATTAAAAGTAAACAATTATCACACTACAAACAACCTACATAAATAATTTAAAATGTTTTCAATTAATTTTTTTTAAAAAAATTAACGGTTTTTATAATTTATAATGAGGACAAGGAAGAATAAGATAGAATATCAGAACCTGTTCAATAAATAGATGAGAAGTTAAGAAAACTAGAAACGAAATAATATAACACTTGTAATTGTAACTTTAAAATTAGTGTTAATAATAAATACTAATAATTTATAGTCTATACTAATAACTTATAATCTTGAACTTATCATTCTCTCAACTTTATTAAAATTGCATTACAGTTTTTCCCACCACTCACGGTCCACCCCTCTCGATTTTGTTACAAACTCATATTATGTAGGTAAAAATTGGGAGAAAATGAGTTTGGGGTCAAATGACAGCATCTCAGAAGTCATTTTCCTTATACATTGAGTAAAAAACTGCCAAAATCTTTCCTTTAAATTATATGCAACCAACCTAATGCAGTTCTCATAAGCTTCTTGAATGGCGATGCACAAGTAATCTCCCACTGTAATGCACTCCCGGATCCACCTATCTCCGTTAAACAGTTGAGGGAGAGAAGCGTCAGGCATCCTTGCAAATTCTTTCCACTTCCAAAGCAACTTATCTTCATCGTCCTGAAACAACTCCCAGATAACAAGAGGCAGAATATCCAAGTTGAATACCAGAAGAACAGACGATCCATATGCAGCCATAAATGTCACAGTCCTTATGTAATCTTCTTCCAGTTGGTCGGCTAATTTGAGATCTTCAACGAGTTGATCGGGTAATCGATCTATTCTCACAGGATTAATACATGAATCATCTTGGATACTGTAACCCACAATGATACCCCTCAATGCCATCCAGAAAAGAACACCATTGCACTCAACCCTGTGATATCCAAACACGCATGATTTTACTTCCTCTGTAAACTGAGATTTAATCCTCAATAAATCTTGACAATAATGGTAGATTCGGAAGGAAAAAATTTTAGGGCAAATTTCCGTCACTACAAAATAGGGTTCTCCATTTCTCCCTTGCACGATAAAGATACAATCGCCAGTACCGTTTATTTTTATATTTGAATCAATTCTCATAAGCGGATTGCAAATACATAATTTTTGGTTTCTTAGAAAAGGCAACAAACCAAGAGGTGCTGTACTGGGTAACATGTAGTTTGTGATATCGTTTCGCCCAGGAGTTGGAAGGAAAGATAAAGAGACAGCCCTCCATTTTTTAGCAGAAAAGCAGTAGGCCGTACACTCATCTTCACACCAAATGAGAAGCCATGGATTTTGGCTGGGCAATGAAGACAGAAAGCTGCGCGCAGACAAAATAGCATTCCATTCTTTGGAAACCATGCGAGAGCGGCAGATAGATATTAATGGAAGCTTCGCAAATATGCGTTCAAGGACATGTTCATTCAGCTTAGATATATTACGCTTCCTTGATATGTTGATGCCTTCTTCCTCTCCTGCAATTGCAGAAATTATTTTTCCCTCCATTCTTTTCAGCTCCCACGCTTCCTCTTCCCCGATTGTATTCTTTGAGCAGAGGATTACACTGAGTCACTTTTATAGGGTTTTGGCGTGGAGACCTTTGGTTAACTGGCCTCTCGTACGCAGTGGAAACTTGAGCGTCAAAACTAAAATAGTGTACTTTATAGGGTTTTGGTGTGGAGACCTTTGGTTAACTGGCCTCTCGTCCGCAGTGGAAACTTGAGCGTCAAAACTAAAACTATCTCCTGAACATATTTCGTGTGGTCTCTTAGCTTCTATTTCTTCCTGTCTTATACCCCATTGTAGTGAAGCAGGAGGATCTCCGATAACTAAGAGCCGATGTGGCTTAGTTTTTTAGAGAAACATCAAACAAATGTTGTTCCTTCCTCCTACTCCAATCCAGACGCTTCGTATTTGTCCACCCATATAAATGTCTTGGATTATCATGATAAAATGACTTGTGTATGACCTCAAAAGCTAGTCCTGACGCCTCTCCTCAAGGAAATCTGGTTACGCCTATTGAGGGGTTTGGATCAAACCGCTGTAGGTGGGTCGATGCAGAAGGTTGTAATAATGGAAAGATTTATAATTTTCGTTGACTGAAAATCTCTCAGTTCTTCCTGTTGTTTGCCTCGTGTTAAAATTGTTCTAGGAAGCGAGAAACAGTCTATCATTGCTCACGTCCCTCTCCTTTGAATCTCGGCGTCTGGCCTAATTCCTGACAATTTTTTTTTATTTTTTTTATGACTCATAAATATACTTTACAATCGGGTATGCTAAGGGAGAATGCGAACTCTACTTATAAAAATGTTACTAAGTTAGTAAACTGAGCTCGCACACCTTTATCTATGAGAACATATAGATTCATAGAATGTTCAAATAATGTATCTCTTCCTCTATGGAGTGTGGACACTTAGCAGGGCCTTAAAAAAGGTGCCATTTAAATATATATAGATAAGGGCCAACTACCCACATATAATTTGTTATCGAGGATACTCTCATCCTTTGTGGTAGCTTGAGGAATTCTTAATGGAGGGAATCTTCATTTAAACTTGAAGAGTTATGATGGAATATAACCTTTAACATGAATATATGTTCATATTTAGAATGGTTAGATGTGGTCATAAAACAACATCTTATAAAATAGTTATGGTTTAAAATATTATTGTGATGCAATTTTTATGTGATGAAAATCCTAAAAGATATCACCTCTACCTTATCAAGAAAAGGTTAATTTGGAATGTCTCAAGTTGGAGACTGAGGAGATGGAAGAGATATAAACTTGAGGAGAGCCTTTGGGCTAGTAAACCTTACACTCTTCTTAAACTTTATAAGGCATCAAAGTCAAATTAGGAGGTTGCTTATATCATGCATTATAAACTTCCATACACATAAATATTGTTGGATACTTGACCTTTTGAAGAAATGTCTATGTAGACTCATTCTAAAAATAAAATTGTTTCTTTGGTTCATGTTGATTTTGATATTCCACATAAGAAAAGGAATAGTTTTCTGATAAAGATAATGATCTTTTTTATCAAATAATTACTTTACTTGAATAATGAATGATTGATTTCATTGAAGCAAGGAATAAGGTCTTAGAATGCTACCTTATATGCAATGGATGAGTAGTTATGATACCATGCACAACGATAGATTTCATGAAAATCGTGCATTATGAACCGTCATCCACGTAGATAATGTTGGATTGCATGATTTGATGTCTAAGAAGGATCATTCTAAAACTTGAATGCTTATGAACCTTATATATATATATATATATATGTATGTATGTATGTATGTATGTATGTAATGTACGAAATGTTGCCAAATGCATGTCTTTGAAGATTCAGTCTAGAAATGGAATGATTGCTAGATAGAATTTTGACTATGTTTCTCAATGTAAGAAAGGTAATGCTTGCTCATAAAAACTATTGAACATGTTTCCTCGTGATAATTGGATAGGAGGTAATGTGGTATGGAATTACTTTACTTAAGAATGTATACTCATAAATATACACATATATATGTATATACATACATACATGAGCTATAACTTCTTTATTTATTATTGCATATTTTATTCACTTTCATGCTAGTACTTGCATGTTCTTCCACTTCATTACTTGATATGTGCTTATTAAAATATTGTTGGATTATTTTCATGCAAGTAGTCATGTCATCTTGATAGCAAATTAGTACTTTCAAAGACTACGTGTTGTTTTAAGAAAAGATGGACTTATCAATGTTGATGATAATCTAACATGAAGTCTTTATGATTGTTTTTGTATGAGCACAAACATCAAGTATGATTTCATTTTTGGTGTGAATTATGTGATGATCATGCTATAATTTAATATTGAAATTGATTTACTTTCATGTTTGTACTTGCATGCTCAAACATTAGAACCTCTACCCTTCTTCATATGCACGAATGAAAAGATTATTGAAAGGGATTTCTTGCATGTTGACAAACTAGTTATCTTGATTTGCAAACTTATACATGCAAAGATTTACTGGTTGCTTAAGAGATGTTGGACTAAGCAACGTTGATGGAAAACTATTATATTGCACTCATGATTGACTTTCTATGTGTACAAGCATCAAGTATTGTGATGTTTGATGTGTTCTATGTGAAGAATATGATAGAATTAGATGATGACATTTTTTACTGCATGTATTCCATTACTCATATTCAATATAGCATTTCTAGTTTTCCTTGTGTTGGGTCAGGTATTCTTTGATGGACTAAATAATTATGGGGAAGAAATTTCACTTCATGGTAGGGCACAAATGCACTCCCACAATGTTCTCACTCTCGAGATGGTCAAAGGAGTTCAAGGCTGAAGGGATCCTATCAAGAAGGGACAATTGTTTAGTATATTGTATAGTTTTTTTAATGACCAAGAGGTCTAGAGTGATATATTCCCATTTGAATTTTCCTTATAAATGGTACATGTACTTTAAATTAATATTTCAATATAATTCTCTATCTTTGTCTTGTGCATTGGACACATGTCATCCTGGTATGTGTGAAATGTAAATTGTGTTTTTATTTAAGCTTAATTTTCAGAGGTTATTAAATTTGGTTTCAGAGATTAAGGTTCAATGATAGGGCCTTGAGTTCACCTTGCTTAGTTGTGACACTTGATCACATGAACCTCTTAAAAAGTGCTTGGATGCATAAGCAATTTGATAGGTGTATTCGTGTAAAGAGAGTTTTTTAGACTTTTTCCACCTGATGGGAAAGGGACAATATCCCTTGTCTTAGAGTTCTTGGAAGAAAAGTTAGTTTCTCTTAGGGTAGTGCCTTTGGCACATAGACTTGTCAATAGAAAGGTAAAATTTGATCAATGTTTGAGTGGCAACACCCTAAAATTTTTGTGTGCATGACCTAAATACTTGTTTATCTTAGAAGGCAACACTTGGGAGATTCTAATAACTGATTCCATACCTTATCCATATGTTGGACATGCATGCTTGATACTTTGTCCTTATTTATTTTCATATTGATGGGTGGTTGTTTCCTTGCACCTATTGGGATCACTAGATAAGCCATGTTAGATGCAAGTTTGGTTCTCCTAGATTCTAGGACCCATTTACCATATTACTTGTGTACTCATAAATGATGATTTGAAATCTTTCTAAGATTTCTCTTAACTTGAACACATCATGAGAAAGCAAAAGATTTTTCGTATTATGATATTTCCTTTTAACTAGAAGGCATATTGAAAAATATGTGCAATTTTTATGTTAAAAACTAGAGCAAGATGAAGTCCAAAGTTTGGGCTTCAAGGCTACGTTTAAATGCTCGAAAAGGAAAACTCATGTTGTATTAAAAACTTCCATAGTGCCTTTGTTTCATAGCAAGAAATGAGCATATGTATGCATGATAACTCAAGAAGGGATTGAATGCCTGTAGGCATCCTAAGGTTATCCATTGCAAGAAAAGAAATGGCCAAAAACATATGCATGTCATACTAAGTATGCATTGAAAATTCTAAAATTTGAACCCATGTCCGTACAGTGCATACCGTTATGATAGGAGCCATGTGTTGCATGATAACATGAATGCATGAGATGGTTAGAATAATATTATTGCTAAATTCATTGATGTGCATGTTACCCCACTGTTTTATGAATGCATTATTGTATGCATCAATTAAAATTATGAAATCCATGAGGGGTTGACCTTGCAGGTCATCTAGGATGGTGACATATGTCCTTAGACTGCATTTTCATAATGTGTGTGTAATTGATGTCTAGTAGCATCTTAAGAAAGTGGATATGGGTCCAATGAGTTATTTTATGCCTATGGCTATGGTTGGATAACCTATCTCCCTTAATGATATATTGTATGGAAGAAATGACCCTACCTTGCAAATGGAGGTAACTAAGTTATAATGTAAATTGAAGACCATCGAGTCTGAGGACTTCAATATGATGACCAACATAAGCATCTAGATGTCATGGTACCAAGGTTGTGATAGTGACTTGAGATGTAGATTATGTAGACGGTCCTTAAGTGAGTAGCTCCTGTGTGACTAAATGAAAAGTCATCTCTTGCATAAGGTAATGTGTGTTTGTTTAGTACCATTGCATGTATTGTATTTGAATATGTAATCAAAGTGACTTCATGCTATAAGTCTTGGAATTCCATCCTTGAATGTTGTGCTTTGAATCATTGATGTAAAATTGAAATTGGCTAAGAGGTAATTGAAAGCCAAGTCAAACTATGACATTTGGAAATGAATAGACATGTAATACCATGATGGAAAATAGGTTCATGGAATTTGTCCTTTATTCATAATTTCAAATAGATGGGAACATTACATTTGGAATTCTTAATGTTAAGATTAAATTATTGGAAGTGAATCTAACTCTTGCATATAATGTGGGATTCCTCTTCCTTAAGTCTTCTCACATTACCTTGAAAAGAAATAAATGGGAGTATGAATGGATGCATGAAACCATTGCATGAACATGAGCAACTAGGAATTGAATAACTTGTGAATGTCATTGAATATGTTCTCTAGCACACCGAGGATGAAAGGTGTCATGTAGCCCTTTACTCCATTTGCATGATTACTGTGGATACACTATTGTGTGAAGTATTTCGAATTGATGAATCATTTGATTCCTTTGATGAAAATCCTCTTGCATTGTAAGTACCACCCTTTGCTCTTCCGTTTTTCTTATGATTGGGTTAGTCACCAATTCTTTGATGATCGATTTCAAGACCTTTGGTCATACTTGATTAACTATTGGAATTGTCAACATCTCCTAACCTAGAGGTTATGGGTGTTTCTCCTCTTAGTTTATTTTTGAATCTTTTGGTGACTATTCCAAATGTTCGACATTTATGATCCTATGTCATGTTAAGTATTGTAACCTATTAGTTTCATTATGAACAATGATAAAAGTTGAGGGAATAAATTGCAAAGAACATACTGAACTTGAATCAAAATCATGATTGGATTTTGTTTTACAACATTGTGTTGTGTGGCATGTATGATGTTGTGTATGATAAATGAAATGACATGCATTGTGTGATATGCATTGAGAAAACTTAGATTGCTCTAAGTAGTTGATATTAATGTATTCTTTTCATTAATGCAAAGATGTGCTAAATATGAAAATAATTGTTTTCTTTATAAGTATATATATTGATATAATTGAGTGGTTTTATCTTTCAGGATGGGTGTCGAATGTGGAACAATAGAGAAGGGAGATCCTCTTTTCAAGATCTTCCTAATTATTTCAAGTGCTTTGGCCAAAGCCCATACCATTGAAAAAGATGGTTAGCCTAGCAAACTTTATTGCTATAATTCTCTACCACATCCTATAAATAAGACATTGCTATATCATATATATATATGCATGTAGATATTACGAGCATGCACCAGATTCCTCCTCACCTCAAATATTTTGAGGTAGCTAGGCACTTCATGTAGGGATGGTCGATATTCGAGTATGAAGAGCTTTGTGGAAGTACAATCACCATGATTGGGTGGAAAAGCACCAAAATCATGTTATCATCTTTTGACTATCCATGAGTGGATTGATAGTTAGTGACAATTGGTAGTCAATGACTAGCCATGTATGGATAGATAGTTAGGGATTTCACAAATTATGTTTTGCATACCATTGCTTGATTATCGCTTGTATGATGCACTATTACTAGTATGAGTGTTGTTATTTATATAACATACTAATATAAGAATGATACACTTGCACATGAGAAAGTACAATAGGTATGAAGGTATTTCTCAACATGTGATTAACTCTAATGGATTGATACTTTCAACTCATATACATTGACAATCTTGAATCGCAAATGAGTCTCTATGTGAGAATGCTTTTAGTAAGGACAATATACCTTGGACCATTGGAGAACACACATACATGATTTGTAAATGCACAATAGTATCATTCGTGAAAGAAGCTATGTGAGAGAATTTTATATTCTCCCTTATATATGATCAAGTTATGATCTAGTCAATATTAATTATATTTTGGAATTGTAGTCCTTTCCTTACAATATTGACTTTCCCATGAGGTACTCATATTTGCATGAGCTATAAGTAGTACAAATGTGTGTAAGGAAAGATAAGAACAATGAAAAAGAAACATGAGCAACTTGGCCAATGAAATGAAACACCAAGGTATGGTAAGCACAGGTAAATGTGTGCATGAATATGATTATGGAAATATGAAATTATGCAAAAGAAAATTGTTTCTAATGTTTAAGTAATGAGATGATTACATCATAATTGGATAAGAAGAAGAGTTAAGGCTAAATCCTAAATATGATTTTGATTTTGGGTACTAGCATGGACTAAAGTGTAATGATGTTTCCATGAGTGCCACAGAAGGATCAACACTTTCACAAGGGCAAAAATATTGTTGGAGAAGAGGTAAACTTGATTTGTAAAGTTGAAAGGTAGTAATGGAATACACACACTCACTTAGAAATTGATGCATGAATGTTCTTCCATTGAATGTGATTCTCTTAATTTTGAATGAATATGCTTGCCTTATCTTCCATGTGCATGGATGCATGAAAATTTGAATTCATTTAGTTGGTAAAGATGCATATCATGTTTTGTATGAGTTTTAATGACCATGTCTTATATGAGCTTGGACATAATGAAAACAAGAATTGAATGTACTTGCTTGGCGAAGAGTGAAGCCTCGAATACTTCAATACTTATTTTGCAAGACATCGAGATGATGTCTCTTCCTAGTGGGGAAGGATGCCATAACCTATTTTTTGAATAATTAAATTATTATGAAAATAAATTTGATTGCTAGTAATATATGGTTATTTGCAAGCTTATTAATGAAAGAAATCAATAATAAATAAAGACTTTGTTTATTTATGTGCTTGGAATCAAAATGTTTAATTAACATTTACTAATATATTTAATAAATATTATTTGCATGAATGAGGTGGGTGAGTATGTATTTATTTACATGAAGGCACCATCTTTAATTTCATGTAAGTGTTATATTGCATGAAGGCAATATCTTCCATCATATGTCGATGATAGCTGTGTGCATTTAAGTGCATGTCAGTTACAATATCTTTTGCATGAACAAGTAATGGTTTTGCGTGTAAGCATGTATTTTTCTTTGCATGTTATCTCTGACTATTCAAGTGCTTCTGATACAAGTCAGATCAATTATCTTTATATAAAAAATAGTGTATTATATTTCAAAAAAAAGGGTCACTGGGCGTCAGGGGGAGGTAACCCTCTGGTAATGGAAGGGGGGACGCGCATTCTTCATTTCTTACGTCTTGTATCGCCCAACCTCGACTTGTTGCTTAACTCGGTTCTCATGGGTGGTTCGACCACTGTGCACTTAAAGGGATTTTGGAATCCTTGAAAGATTAGTTTGGATCGAATGGCAACCTATCATGGGCATTTTTCTCTTTTCTCAAAGGCCTCTAAAGAGACAATATCATATGAGTTATATGGTTTGGAGCACCATCGCAACAGTGACAGCGAGGGGGAATGATCTTTAACATAAATGGTGAGTCCTTTTCTCATGCATAATTTCCATTGGAGCATTTTGGAAAGCCTATCATGTGTTCTAAGAAATAGGAGGCACCATTCTTGCTTATCGATTCCTTTTGGCTTAATTCAAATGGTAGAATCGAATCTAGAGGACTCTAACTCCCATCCTTGATGTCTACTATCTTCCAATGTTTAAAGCCTTTGTCAACCGTTTCGTAGGAGTTCTCATGCAGGCTTACACAGAGGAAGATTAGAACATCCACGATTGGTCTATCTTGGTTTCCGCAAACTTTCCCTCAATTGCATCTTCTAAGATTATTTTTTACCATATCCCATTGTATCGACCATCATCTTGTCATCGCTTTCTTGAATTAAATTGTTGAAAAGACCTTGTTTTCAGGGTAGAGTAAAGCATGTCTTCTTTACTTTATTTGATAGCTTGATTTATATTAAAATGTAAAGGCATTTAGTCAAGGTTGGAACTGAGTGCTATTGTGTCACCAAAAAATGTATAGTTGGACATTTTTACACTTACTTGAGTCTCTCTTATGGACTTTGGCTTGATTTTTCCTAGATTTAATGTTGTAATGTGGCCAACACATTCACATTAGGTTTGGGACTCTTGAGAATCATTGTCTTTTAAAATTGTTATGAAGTGTTGAAACCCACTTTCACACTTTTCTAGGACCCTTTCATTATAATTCACCTAAATAACCCCTTTTTATCACTTACCAAGTCTTATTTCAAAGTGTTTTAAAGAGTTGTAACAAATTCTCACACTTTTTTAGACTTGTCATCACTAATTCAACCCTTATGTTTAAATGACCCATTAATACACTTTCCAGCCCTACTTAAGTGTATTTTTGATAATATTACTGTTAAACATTATTTAATGCTTGCACTTTAATTTCTGAAACCCAGTAAAATTGCACTGGTAGGACCAAGTCGCCACCTGGGGTGAATTAGTCCAACTGGGCACAAAAATTAAAATAATTTTAATTTTCTCATGAGATTTTATTCTCTTATCATTGAGGTTGGCCTGTGATGTGTTATTTTTGGGAAATTTAGTAAAATCAATTATAAATAAAGGGTTTTCCCCTCATTTTTCATCTCCTACAATCTCCTAAGACCTAATTCATCCAACATTCAATTATTCATTCTATCAATTCATCCAAGTAATTATCAAGCATTCAAGCACTCTAAGCATCATCAAGTCATCTATTGGAGCACTTCATTGCATATCTTCAAATTTCTACATCAAGGGTTTGGTGAGTTTATGACATTGAATGTTATTTATTCATCATTCTATCTTTATTTCATTTCATTTCATAGGGTTTGATTACCAAATTGGGGTTTGACCAAAGAAAACCCCTATACTCTAACCCTTAACCCTTTTTCCTTTCTTTGCATGTGTGTTTGTAGGTGTTGTATGTAGATTTATCAAAGAGTTTGGTGTCAAAAAGTGGTCAACAATAGATATCAAAGTAAAAAAAACTCTAATTGAAGCTTAGAGATCCATTTCAACTCATTTTCTACAGAATTTGAATTGGACACCTAGGTCAGGAAAGGAAGTGCATACTGAAAGCTACAGAATCTTGCCTCAAAATTCCCAAGTAGACTAAATCACCATATGTGGCGAATTATGATAAATCGAGAGCATGGATCAAAACACACAATGGTTTAGTCTGCCCTATAATATGATCGATCGTCCTTTTATTACAAATAGGACCTAAGATAGTGAATGTTACATTCTCCATTATCCCACAATCAGACCAATTTCGTCTATGGTTAGGCCATCCATGGGTTCGCTTAATGAAAGTTGTCCCTTCAGTCATACAAAAATGTTTAAAGTTTCTGCTTGACAATGACATATTCACTGTTCACTGTAGTGGCTTTAACCCTTTGTCATCTAAAGGAAACTTCTTCTTAGAAGCCTTTTGGCCCAAGCCTATGGAACCTATCACACCTTGCAAAGACTTCTTTTTCATTGCTTACCAAAAGTTTAAAGCAAATAATTTTTTTGAATTGTCCCTCTGCAACATGTCCCCATCCACTTCTAACACTCCTATCCTAGATAAAACAATGCTTCAACCTGAAGCTGAAACTCAACCAACACCCGAAAATTCCCCCACACCATCCAAACAACCAGGAGATAGCGATAACAACCCCATCTTTCCTCCTCATATAAAACAAGTTTATAGATCCAAGGAGAAAGTGGATGAGCAACCTTCCATGGTTTTTTTGTTCCTCTACTTAAGGAAGACAACCAACCCATGGCTGATCAACCACTCCTTCACAAGCACAGGTTGACAATAAAACCAAAAGAAATAAAGGAGCTCAAGAGCATAGGTGTTGGCATTTTTCCCTTGCTTGCAACTTACAAAATGAAGAAAACAAAGAAAATCAAACTCCACACTTGACAAAACTAATGCACGATGATCCACCTCCCCAATTGTACCATAGAAAAAAGGAAACTTGCTTGACATGGGAATAATTGATTATTAATTGGACTTAACAAGGCCTTGATTTGGTGTTGTGAGGTGTTTTTCACATCCACACTAGGTCTTGGACCCTTTCAAATGCACTTAACGATGTCTTGTAAAGGTGTTGATAGAGCCCTCAAAATGCTTGGCATTTTGAGTCTTTTATGCCTATGATTCACATGTTAGATGTACACATCACATGGGTTTAAGGGTTTTATTTGATTAGTATTGCCTTCAATTCTTCATCTTGAGCATTCTATTTTTGCGTTGACTAGTTGCCTTAGTTGCCAATCTCTTTAGTTACTAGTCATTTGAGCCATCAACATACATCTGTTACCGGCCCCAAAATCCTTAAGGTTGTCAGTCACCTTATTTCATCCTCATGTCTAGTTTTAAATTTTTAACTTATGAATGACTTAATTCTAAGTCATTAACACATGAGGGTGTCTTTCTCATCTACCTAGTTCGGGCCCCTTTTTATGAATAACTTCATTTCATGTGTAGGTTGAAAAGTCACCAAATCATGGGATCTCATCTGGGTCGTTCCCTTCTAGCTCGCTCATTTGAAGTACGCATAAGTTAAAAGCTGCGAGGTTAGCAAAATGCCACCACGTGTGAGTGGGCCCACCCACTGTGTCACACCTCAATGCTCAAAACCTTGAGATCAATGGTGCCAATAGACCGATGAAAGGTGATCACCATCATTCCCCGCTATCTCATGAAAATGAGATGCAAGCTCTTTAAGAACGACGAGATCCATGATAAGTTGCCATGTACACTCTGCAGCCACAAGTTAGTGGAGCCCATAGGGTACACAAGAATGTTTCATCATCAAACTCCTATTGGTCGTTCATCTGAGTTGAAATGATGTGGCGAATTGAAACAATCTTGACTTGATCAAAGTCATTCATGAGGCCCAACTCGGCTGAAAATTGATGACTCATTTACAAATTTGCAAGGTATGCCTGTTGAAACTCTTTGGCTTTATGTGAGTAAGCATTAATGGCAGAAGTGACCCGATAGCCTCATGCATTCTTTATCAAAATTTGTGTGTGGCCGATTCTTGCCTAATTGAAGTCCATAAACGTGTCCTAAACAGTACGAGGAACCGATAAATGAATTGCAGAGATTGTACTAGCTAGCATTAGGGTTTTGGCATGGTTAAAAGTAGTAAGTACTATAAACGCAAAATTCATGCTTTTTCCAGTTTCCTTAGCTAGGTTTTTTTTTTAATTTCTTTTAAAGTGAATGCACTGGTTGTTTTGTTTTCATTATTTTTAAAAGAAAAGCTAACCTTTATCTTTGCAAAGTCGTGGCCTTGCAAATTGTTAAAATTAGTTTTCGTCCCGAGCTGTGAATTACAATTAGGAGTCAAATAGGTAAAATTCCTCTGCCAGGATTCTCTTTGTACATACAAACCCATGGCTCCCAAAGTACCTAGTGCTTCTTCTTCTTCCACCAAGCCCAGGTCCCTGTCTCATGGTGTTATTGATTTGTTACCCCACTCTACCAGTAAAAAACCAAAGGGAAAGGTTTTGTTCTATGGGACAAAAGTTCAAGAGGGTTTAATAGAGAAGGCATGTTTCACCAAAGATTCTGAGGTACCATATACTGGGTGGTAGATGTTTTAACATTGGTTTGGAAATAGAAATCTCAGGTCTTCTTTTAGTAACCCATGGGATTCGAATATGGGAAAGCTAATTGTTCCCAATGTATATATGGGTGTGGACCTTCTGAAAGATATTGTGTCAAAGTATGATCCTATTTCTAGGGTGGTCAGAGCATATGATGGGGTGGTGATGCTAAAAGTGACCTATGAAGAAATTGGAAAGGTGTTTGACCTACATGAAAGGAATTCAAGTATGCTTCTTTTGAATATGGGTACAATTATGTCAGACTATAACAACACCAAGGTATTCATTAGGTCAAGAATGTTTCCCTCACACACTATAATGGTTGGGACTGGTAATCAAAGGAGAAAGGTTAATATTGGTAATGGGGAGCTTGAACCCTTCCCAATGAGTTACTTTTCCAGTTGCTTCAGAAAGATGGTGTATTATTTCTACCAAATTATAGGTGTTGATCCACCTAATACATTACAACCAGAATATAGTTACTTGGCTGCACATATGCAAGACCCACCATATAGTATGACTTATGTCTATGGAACCTATTTGGTCGATCGTATCCATGAGGGTTTGGTTCAAATAAGAGAAGGAAAACAATGGGTGAAGTTCTGGTGGTATTCATTGTTGATGCATATGTTTCTATACAATGGACATAGTGTCTTTGAGAAGGTAATTACATTGGAAAGGAAGAAAGACGATGTTGATTTTCCTGTTCAGTGCTAGGATCGTCTCTTGGACATGGATGATAAGAAGTATAATTTTGTGATGTTTAGAAATGATTTTGCATCCAAGATAAGAGGTGCTCTAGTGTACCAACCACCTAGGATTCCCAAGGAAATCCATGAGTTTTTGAGGCAAAGGGAGTGGAGGCCAAATTTGAATTTGAGTCACAATTGGGGAGATTTTATTTTATATCCTAGTAAAATGATTCTCAGGGTATATGGTACTAGCTTAGGCCCTCATGTTCTACTTGTAGAGGTTCCCTTGAGAATTGGTTTTCTTGAAATCATTAGGAAATTGGGAGCTACACAAGAAGCACATCTGCTTGAGTCAGCAAGGAAAGGGTCTTTCTTCCTAGAATGGACTGTATTTGTAGATTTTGTTATGAAAAAAAAGGGATTGAAAGGAGTTGAAAAATTGCTAGATCCTTATGAATTTCCAATTATGGATTCAAGAAACCATGATCAAGAGCATTTCATAATTGGACTATGAAACCATGATCGAGAACATTTCTAATTATGGATTCAAGAAACCATGATCGAGAATGTTTCATAATTATGGATTCAAGAAACCATGATCGAGAACGTTTCATAATTGGACCATGATGGTACTTTTGTGCATACTTTTAACTTCCTGGAGGATGTCATCAGAAATTTTGTTCACCCTGATGAACAAGATGAGAGAAAGGCTAAGTATTTGGCTTATAGAAAAATGGTGGAAGCCAGGAAGAGGAACAATCCTCAATATGATCCCTTGCCAAATATATAGGATGAGTTCCATAGAGCAATGTATGTCATGGATAATTTTGAAGATATTGTTGGTGTCTTGAGAGAAGAAAAGGAAGTTCCTGATAAAGAAAAGGCTATAGTAGTTGAAGAAAATGTTGAGGTGGCCTTCGAAGAAAGGCCTACCTACCAACTGTCCAAATAGTTGAGAATCTATTCTAGGAGAAAGAAAATGGCAAGTGATGAAAGGATTCCATCAAATCATGTTTCCTCTTATGACTTAAAAGTGAACTCTCCTAAGGGTACATTGCTAGTTCCTCCTACGCAGGCCCTTATACTTGTAATTGATCTTGACTCACTTCCAGAAAGTTCTACCTTTCTTGAGAAGCTTCCTCAAAAGAAATAGAGGAATGAAGCAAAGGGATTAGTTGATTATACTGATATAGATGAAGATGATATCTTGGTCACCCTTGAAGAAATGCAGATTGGAATGCTTCCTCTTGAAGGAGCAGTTGCTTTAAGTTTAGGACAGAGCATCCTTAGATTGGGGAAGCTTGATGTTTGTGGGTTAAATACTACAGATGACTTAAGGGCAGAGGCTAGTAAGGAGTTTAAGGAGGATGATGCTTTTATTGAAACTTTAGGGTATGTGCAGGATCATGATGGGCCAAAAAGTGGCAATATGATGGGTATGTGGCTGATGAATTTTTTTTAATCCATAATATATGAAATGAAAAGGGTTTTTAAAGGAGATTCTTAGCTTTCCACCAATATAAATTATGCTTTACTTTGAATTTAATAAGTAATTATTATTCATTTTCTATTCAAATTATGACTAAAGTCCTGATTGATAGGCTAATTGA
>VDFB02189880.1:0-25728 GCA_007258455.2 Sequoia sempervirens
TAGCTTAGTTGTAGTTAATGATGCAAAACCAGAAAATCCTTAGCTGCAACGTTCTTGGTTTTCTTAACCTTGTGCCTCTTCAGCTGAGAACAAAAAGATAGGACTTAGATTACTTCTCTTTTCATGCATTCCAGCACAACGAGGGAGCTTCCCCTTCTAATTTGAAGAGCACTCATTGCGTAGTGTACATAGTTGTTCGTACAAACCTGCACTCCAAAGGTGTTAGATTTTGCATGGCAATTACAATTACTTTGTTCCTCAAGTCTCCAAATGCCAAGTCCATGGCTCTTTGAAATGTAGCACTAGTGTTGATGAGGTCAAAGGGCATTTTTTCATATGCAAATGTACCCCACGGGGTAGTGAATGCCGTTTTATATTGATCTTCTTCAGCCATTGCAATCTGGTTGTAACTAAAAAAACCATCCAATAAGGATAACATCTTTGAACTAGTAACCGTCTGCAAGGTATGCTCCATGATCGACAGAGGATAATTATCCTTGAGAGAGGATTGATTCAAGTTCCTGAAATCTACACAAATTCTGATTTCTACATTCTTCTTTCGTATAGAAACTATGTTGGACACGTAGGTGGAGTGATGAATTGGAAAAATGATCTTAGCATCCACCATCTTTTGGGTTTCCGCGTAGATGGTATCTTGAATTCGCGGATTGTAGTGTCTTTGTTTTTTCCTGAAGGGCTTTGCTTCAGGTTTAAGAGGAATTGTATGAGACAATTCTCTTGGTGTAAAAACTTTCAAGTCTTCATATGACTAGGCGAAGACATCTCGGTATTGTTTGAACAGAGAGATAAACCTTTCACTTTCCTTTGCAGTGCAGCATGTACCCAAATTAACAAGGCAAGGCTTGTCGTCTGTACCAATATTTACTTGATGGTATTCAACAGAGATCCTATCTCTTGAGTTCTTCTGATCTTGTATGTATTTGTCATGCCTATCAAAAATATTCTCTAAGGAAACCAAGCCCTTGGGAATTTTATTTCCTTTCAACTGGATAATGCTTGTATTTGGTTCTTCTAAATTTTCTTTATCTTTATCAACTTCTGGCACATCAAAGACTTCTATTGCTGATTCTTTGAAAGTAAATGAATTTCCCTCAAAGAACAATTCTTTGAAATTATCTCCCATAACAAGAAACTCTTTGATGTGTTCATCGTCATCAAAGATTTGCCAATTCTCATAGTTGTTAGGTGCAACTGGCCTGTTTATGAGCTCAATGGAAAACGCATTATGATGAAAGTCAGAATGTGGCATGAAAAGTGAAGCTAATACAAGAAGGAAATCTGCTTTGCTATTATCTAGACATGGAATGTACTTGATATCAAATGCTTCAAACCAATCTATTGCATTCCACACCCTATTTCTGTAATGTTGGAGACGATTTACTTTTACTTTGAACTAGTTCGTGACTTGCTTCACAACCAGTTCTATGTCACCTTCAACTTTTAGATGTTTGATACCCATATCCTTTGCATTTCTGAGACCTGGTAGAAGCACCGCATATTCCGCCATATATTTAGTACAGTCAAATTGCAAGCGGTATGCAAATGGATATAACTGTCCCTCAGGAGAAATTATTACAACTCCAACACCCAAACTAGCAGTAGAAAAATTCCCATCAAATTGCATAGTCCACAACTTAGGATCATCTACTGATCTATCTGCTGAATACGCAACCTCTTGATTTTCCTCAGGTATCTCTGACAGCACGGCATAAGTGCCAAGCCCTGTTTCTTGATATAGAACTTGAGCTTGGGGATCTTGGGACTTCACCACAACAAACCGAGACTTGGGCTCTGGTTCTAGCTTGAACGTGCTATTCTCTAGTGGTATACTCATAGAACAATCCATTTGAATCTCTCCATCAAGGTCTTTGTAGAAGCTTTTGCTCAATAGCATCTCATAGCTAGCTGGAATGTTAGCTACCAGGATGGTCATCATGATCTTCCTAGGACAAGCTGCCAACCTCACTTGAGCATCTTTCAACTGTCTGACCAACGACACTGACTTGGACTCCAGTGAGTAACATTTGTCTTTTGTCTTGGTGCACGAAAGTCCTAGAACATTCATCACCTGTAGAGGCATGACATTGTCTGAGGCTCTTGAATCAATGATACAATTGCTCAATTTGAAACCCCCTATGTACAGAGAGATATAAAAGGGCTTAGGCTTGTCTTCTGCTGAAACGAATGATTCGAGCAATGTTGGTTGCACGACTGGATTCTTCTTCACAACCTTAAGGAGTCTATCCAGATGTTCTGGATGATCTTGGAGATATTCCAGCTGAGAAATATTCACTTTGTTCTTAATCAAGGAATCTACAATATCAAAATTTTCTCAAGATGGATCTTGAGCAATTGCTTTCACGTTCTCCTGAGAAGGCTTGGGATTAGAAGTAGAAGCTACTTCTTTTCCTTTTTCTTTTTCTTTCTGTGCCTTTAGTATCTCTTCTTCTTCTTCTTTCTATGCTTCAGATGTTGAGCTCGTGTAAACATAGGTGTTGTGAAATTTTTAGGATTTACTGCAAGAGAGTACTGACAAGGATCTTCTTCTACAATATCAGGTTCACTTTCAAAGTATCCCATTGTGGAGTCGCCATCAAAGTTGTTCGATTGTGGTAAGACAACATTTGAACTTGGAGTTGGTACGAAACTTGGACTTGGTGTAGTTTTAGCAAAGCCCATGATCTAATTCATTCTTATGTTTTTAGGCCACGTGGAGCCATTGTGTTCATTGGTAGCATGAAAGGAACAAAATACAACATTTTGTGTGTTATCAGCTGCTTGCCTTGGTGGAGCTAGCCCTCATGGCCTATAATTTATTGTAAGGCTGAAGGTTATTTCTCCTTGTTTGATACAACTGCTGAGGTTGATATGGTTGTGGTGTAGGCAAGGCAAGTGGTGTAGGTTGAGCAAGAGGTGCAGGATGGATAGGCAATTGCCTCTTGAGAATAGTCATTTCGTTGGAAACCTTTTGCAATAGTGGATCTATAGAACTCTTAACAAAAGGTTTGATAGCATCTTTTTGCAACTTTCCAGAAGTGATCATGTTTCCTTCAATCTCTATGGCATCTTGCTGTGCATTCTCTAATTTTGTTTCATTAGCTGATTTCAGGAAAAAGGCTATCTCAGATGGAAGAGTGTTGATAAAACTGCTCAACAGGATTTCAGGCGACAGATTGAGTGTATATGAAAGACGAGTGACCATGCGATTAAACCTTGCCACAAACTCCCTCATTGGTTCATTATCCTCCTTTGAATTTGAAAGCTGGGCAAACGACTGGTGGCTATCTTCAGTTGGCTTGAATCTTGCCAAAACAATTTCGGTCATAGTATCCCAATTGGTTATGCAACCCGGCTCCAGGTGGTTGAACCATTCAGCAACAACTCCCACAAGAGTCTCAACAAAGAGACGTACAACAATGTCTGCATGAGCCACATGCAAAACGACACGAGTTGTTAAAAAGGATGAAAGATGATCATCAGGATGTTGAGTTCCATCGCCATGAAACCGTGGAAAGTGCTTTCTTGACTCCTTCGGAAATTCATGATTTGTTGCCAAGGCAAAAGGTCTGATTTGATCAGCCCAAGGTAGTGGGTGTCCTCTTCTCCAGTTGCGATTATTATTGTTGTTATTGTTATCACCCATCGCTTTCGGTTGGACTGTAGGTTCTTCTTGCTAGACTTCAAATTCCTCTTCTTTGACTTTAGGTATGGTGTTGAATTCAGGAACTGCGTTGGATGACTTCAGACTTCTATAGGGCGTGTCTGTGGGAAGAAAGGATTTGTCGAATCAACATCTCCTTGAAAGAGAGGATTTGTTTTCCTCATATAAACTTTGTAAGCAAGGATTGATCAAACCCACGTAGGAGGTGGCAAGACAGGTCTTCTGGCTGCAATATCGGCTTTCTCTTCCTCTTTGTCTAGAATGGTAGCAGCGTTTCTCCACTAAGGAGGGGTCTCTTTCTTTTCAAATATGAGACTCCTCAGGTTGTTGATGATGTTCGTTTGCTCTCCTTCAATTATCCCGAAATTCGGTTGGATAATTGGAGGTGTGAGATTAGGTTGTTGAACTGAAATAGTAGGACGCCAGAGTCATTCCTGTGACATAAAGCACAATCTTTCTTTGAAGTTTTATGCCTCGTTCCCCATGGTGGGTGCCAAAAAACTGTTAGCGTTTCAATTCACACCTCTGGAATGCAAATTAGAAACGGACAATGAGAAATATTCGAGCCAATTTTTTCGAATTTTACCAAGAATTTACACAACAATGCAGAGAGCAGCCGTTAGGGTTAGATAATTCAAACCAGGAGATTACAAATAACTCGTTGCCAAGAATGCGCACTCAATCTCAACAAAAGAGAGGTTGTCATATGGCAAGAGGATCGTCAGTGCCTTAAACAAAATGCAACTGAAGGTAACTCTAACCAAGAATGTGTCCGCGAAGGACGAACATATGGTCAGAGGATCTTCTACGCTACAAGTACTGAAAACAAACTCAACACCAAGCATGTGCTACCCAATCCAGTATGGAAAGGAGGCGACCATATGGTGGAGTGCTAAGAATTACAATGCTATTAAGGGCAATAAGCAAGAATGCTGAAGTACTCGACGTCAAGAATGTGCTTTCCAACCCGAGACGGAATGGGAGCTACCATATGACGGAGATATAAAGAAATACAATTGCGTATACAGAATGTAAAGTAAGACTGAGAGAAATGCTGACAGTACTACTGTTCAGCTTACAATGAATATTTAAATGCCTGCAAGATCAAGTATTAGAACTCTTCAAATTGCTGCAACAACAAGGAATCTTTTACAAAGCCTTTAATGATTTCCTAACACCAATCCAAGAAGGAGAATGCAGATTTCTCAAATCTGATTATGACAGACCTGCACTTTAAAATATATAACCAGCAACACAGATCCTTGTCAAAATGCTCATAACTCTCTCATTTCTCACCCAAATGATCTCAAATCTGATGCAATAGACCTTCAAAATGATGGCGCCTAACTTAGTAATAAGAAATGGCATCTAAAAGTGGTTATTAATTACTGACACGAATCCCAAGGCACTCCAGAAAGTACGGCCTTCAAGGAATGACGAATTTGCATTATAAAATCATAAACTTCGTATTAAAATCTGCAAATATTCATGAAGGGGCGCCTCCAACAGGGAAACACAATGAGACAATACCCAGAATGAGAATGTTTAAGATTTGAGACTTGTGAGCAGAAATATACATTCAGCAGTCATGACCAGCAACTCTGAATTGACAGGAAATGATAAAACTCAACTACGAAGGATAGGAAACCAACTATAACTGAAAAGACAAATCAATAACACTCAAACCTCTCAACTAGTTGCTGTCTTTCAAGCAAGAAGAAGAGCCAAGCTAGGAGGCCTTCATTCCTCGAAGCAATCCCAAAGCCAATCTGGCAGCATAACATTCCTGTAGACAAAAGATACCCAAGTGAAGACCCAAGATGCCTTTTTATAATTTGCGAAGACCTTTCCAGAAGCTTCAAGAAACCCTAATTCCTTTTCCCTCCAAGAAAGGGCGAACTTTCTTCAAGGCTTCAACTTTGACTTTTTAATTAAATTCATCACTTCAATATTGGCGTCCAACTTAAGGTTTTAATTCAACCTTAATAATTATAAAATAATCTCAATGATGGCGCCACCCCTTAAAGACCACCTTTTAAAACAACATTAAGTTAAGAGATTAGGCCAAGGGGGGAATATAACATTAAAATATAATGTTATTTAAGTGAAATGAACTTATCTCTCCGAAACTGCATCCCAAGGCCAAAATTGAATAAACCAATTGAGTCGACTGAAGAGGAAAGTCAACTGTGCCGAGACCCATAGGACCACTGCCAGAAATAGAATTTACTAAAAATAGTAAATTCCAGAAAGTGCTCAGAATGCCAAGCGAAACATATCACTGCGAAGCCCACATAAAACCCAGAAGGAATCCGCAGTTCAATCACCAATTCACGAGCAACCGCAACCTCCACACAAGAAACCCTAATCAAACCGTCCCAGTAGCCTACGGGTCTCCAGAATAGGCCAACGATTAAATACGAGAAGATCGTACTTTCGAGAAGAGGGACATTCTGAGACAACTATGCACAGATAAACTGCTCTTCGAATTAGGATGGGAAGCTCCCTCTTTGCTGATGTTGCTTAATGAAAGATACCAAACCAATTTTTTTTCTTTTTTCGCAATTACAAAACAACATGCACCCGTTAGGGTTAGCAATTAACCGAAACAAAGCAGAATTCAACTCTCACCAAGAATGTACACCAGGATCCCGAAATGGGCAAGATATGAGCATGTGGTCAGAGGATCTCAATGAAATGCAATACTGAATGACTCTAACCAAGAATGCGCCAGATGACGGCGTGCATATGGTTAGAGGATCCCTATCAACTAAAATTGTTGAAGTGAAACTTGACGCCTAGCATGTGCTTTCCAACCCGAGGTGAGAAGGGAGCTACCATAAGGTGGAGATATTAAAGCTACAATGCAACTCAAATGTAAATAGGCGGCAAGCCAGCCTCTTCCACTTATTCAGTGGACAATTGCAAAGCATGAAAAGCAAGATTGGAAGAGATGCTGACAGTACTACTGTGCAGCTTACAATATGATGAAGAATGCCTGCAAGATCAAGGATTAGAGCTCTTCAAATTACTGCAATAGTAAATGTGTCCTCCACAAGGCTTAACATGACTTCATAACATCATCCTTTCACTAAAATGCAAATTACTTAAATCTGATGTGATAGACCAGCAGCTTAATATGCAAAACCAGCACCCCTTGGACTCACTAAAATGCACTTTTCTCACTCATTACTAACTCTATTGACTTGAAATCAAATGCATAGCACCCTTAAGAAGATGGCGACCAAGCTTGGACAACAAAACCCCACCAAATAACCTTTAATATTTTTTGACACAAATCCCAAGGAGCATCAAATGGTACGGCCCTCTAAGAAGGGTGATTTTCCTTTATAAAATCCAACTCTCACTCAAAAATTCTGAAACTTGCCAAGAAGGGTCGCCCCTATCAAGGAAACACAATGGTTAAATACCCAGAATGAGAATAATTTTATTTTCTGATTTATGAATGAAACTACAGATTCAACATTGATATCAGCAACTCCAGAAAATGACATGAAATGCAAATAACTAAACTTCAAATGACAAAACAACACAACAATGCAAACCTCACTACAAAAGTCCTCTCAACTGCTACTAACTCATCACTAGTTGTTGTTTTGCAAGCAAGAAGCAATGCCAAGGCTAGGAGGCATTCATTCCTCGAAGTGATCCAATACCATTTTGGCAGAGTAACATTACTGTAGACATAAGATATCTAAGTGAGGACCCAATTTTGGCAGAGTAACATTATAATTTTGAGAGGGCCCTCTAGAAGCTTCTAGAAACCCTAATTTTCAAATTTTAATTAACCCCTTTTCCCTCCAAAGATGGCGTCCCTTTTAAGCTCTTCACTTTTGACTTTATTTATCTCTTCAACATAGGCGTCCACCCTCAAGCATCAATTTTGACCATAATAAAATATAAATTTACCTCAATGAGGCGCCCACCCTTGAGGGCCACTTTTAAAAACAACATTAAGTTATAAGCCTAGGCCAAGGGGGGGGAAATATAACATTAAAATATAACATTATTGAATAAAATGAACTTATCTCTCCAACTGCACCCGGAGGCCAAAATTAAACAATTCCAACTGAGCTGATAGCTGAGGGAAGCCCACTGGATTGGAACCAACCTATCAACTGCCAAAAATAGAATTTACTAAAAATAGTAAATTCCAGAAAGTTACTCGGAGTATAAAGCCGAGACACACCATTGCAAAAGCTCTCTGAAAACCGAGAATCCGCAATTCAATCAACCATTCACGAGCAAGAGCAACCACCAAATATGAAACCCTAATTTCACCTTTCGAGTAGCCTATGGGTCTCCGGAATAGGTCAACGGTCAACTGAAAGATCATGCTCGAGAAGGGGACATTACAAGCATTGCCCTCAATTTCCCGACAAATCTTTGGAGTCTTGATTGTAGGTCCTTTTTGCTCACCATTCTTTTCTTGCTTGGTATTGTATATCTCATAACAATCTAGCTATCATCCCTTGGGGAGTTTGAACTCCTCTTGAAATGGAAGTATCGCAAATAATTTCAACCAAAGTCCCGAATCATCTTGTTAGCTACGCTATCGAATAGTTTTCACATGTCTTGATGGCATGCTGAATCGCCGACCCATTCCCCATAAGCGGCTTACACTTCGATCACCATCTTTCCCGCTGTCCTCACTTATTAGCCAAGACCCAAATTAAGCCCGGTTTCCTCACCTACATTCCCGATTAAATCCCTACTTGCACTCTTGGCCACGTACGAGTCACTCCCACATCTTCCTTCGGCGTCCTCGACACCTTGAGTTTCCTAGGGTTCCCTTTGGTACTCTCTCCGCCTTGGAGTACTGGGCTCAGATCTTCCACTCGTCAGCCATTCGTCGTCGTCCGATAAGGACAACTCCTGAAAACGTCTGATGCTACTACTTAATTCATCTTCGTTCTCATAAGGATCATACCTTCCTACGTACGGGGTGTCGAAGGGTCCTTCGTCCCTCCCTTCCACCAAACTTTGATGTGCTCTTTCAATGGATGTGTCTATTCGTGTCAGATTCTCATGTGTTCTTTTAATACTCTGGTTTATTTCAATTAGATCCTCATCAAATTCCTTACCAACTTGTTGTAGTCTTCGTCGCCGGTTTTCTTGTTCTTGCACCCTGAGTGATTGCCGAACCTTTTCTTCCTAAGTCTCGTGCCCGTCAGGTACTCGATTCTTGTCTTTGATCGGTCATACGGGCATTTAAAATTTGTTCAGGCGATCATTGTTGACTACCGGATGTACGTCTTCGGCTAGTGTCTTGTTCCTCTTCTTCTCGTTTAGTTCGCTCTTCGTAGCGCTGCAATATTTGCTGCCTTCGGCATTCCCGCTCCTCTTCTTCTCGGAGGTCTTGCAAAATAATGAAATGACGGGCCAGCAATCTGGGCATACGATTCAGCAGGTGATTCACCTCATCGTTGACTTCCAACCTATCCCAGATAACTTCCTTAGGGATCTCCCGTATGTGGGATTCTCTATGTATGTGATCTCGTAAAGATATCTTCCACAGATTGACAAGATCTTCAGTCAGTAGGTCTTCCCGTTCCTCATTAGCATTTACAGGCTCTTCCACCGGTTGACCCATTACGCTGCCATGACGAGTGATTCCCTAGTCCGCTCAGGCAACGACGCCAAATGTTTACTCCATTAATGGTAATTCAATACGCTATAGAAGTAAACTAGATACACAATATCATTGAAAATGTAAAAGCATTCACAAAATAGATGTATATGAAGCATTCAAGTCTTTATTCATGTACTTGTTGTATTACATCATCACATCTCAATACTACTCCCGACTACAACCCACACAGCAATATAAATAGTTAACCGGTGTCGGTTGAGAACACCAACCGTCAACAACTGTCAAGTACCAACTAATCCCGAGGAATAATCCCCTGAGTACTAATCCCAAGGACTAATCCAACTTTTACTTTAAACTGTGCATGTATTATTTAAACTATTATTATCTATTCCCAGTACGACCGACTACAACATTTATTTAATTAGTACGGTCGATTACAATATAATTATTTATTAACATGACCATCTACAAAAATAAACTGTTGTGTGAACAACTTTAGCCTAATATGCATGCTCTAGTTGAGAATCTTTCAACATACTTCAGACCATCTCCACGATGATGCGATTTCTCTGTTTAGCAACTCCATTTTGCGGAGGTGTGTATGTTGCAATCAGTTGAAGCTGAATTCCATTTTCTTTCAGATATGTGGAGAATTTTGTGCTAGTGTATTCTCCCCCTCGATCTGAGCGGAGGACACGAATACAATGATTCATATTTTTCTCCACCTGAGTGCGAAACTCTTTGAAATATGATAGATCTTCATCTTTATGCTACAAGCAATATACCCAAATTTTCCTTTTATGATCATCAACAAATAGCTGAAAGTACTTGTAGCCATTGTGACTAGGTGGCATAGGCCCACATAGATCGGTATGCACCAGCTGCAAAGGTTGGCCTGCACGATGCTCACTAGGATAGAAGGGTGCTCTATGTTGTTTTCTAACAATACAACTAGAACAAATAGCACTCGAATTCTCAAGTGAGGGAAGCCCTTTGACCATGCATTTCTTACTAAGTGCTAGCAAGTAACTAGCGCTTAAATGACCAAATCTACGATGCCAAAGCAGAGCAAGATCTTCATCCTTAGTCACTAAGGATTGATTATTAGCAACTGTATCAAGCCTGAACATTTTTCCAATCTTAGTAGCATTGGCAACAATATTTTCATTTTTAGACTTATCTTTGATAAGAAAAATCTTTGTATCCTGATGGCTATCAAACTCAATCCTAAGGTTGTGGTCAAGAAATTGATTAATAGAAAGGATATTTTTAGTAAGTCCTGTCACATACAAGACATTAGTAATCGTACAACGATTAATGCCAAACTTCAAAGAGATGTCACCAATACCTTTGATTTCATGAGTGATATCATCTCCAAGAGTGGTTGTACTATGATGGGGTTTGAATGTGAGAAACCACTCCTTCTGACCAATCATGTGCTTTGTAGCACTTGAGTCCACATACCATATTGATGTTGATTGTGAACCATCTTCTGCAGTGTGAGCTGAAAGCGCATATTCCTCATCTAGAGAATCTTCTGCTTCAGCAATATTGCTTTGTTGTTTCTATTTGTTCTTATACTCCCATTGTGGTTTGTTGGATGATCCTTTGTTGAAGTTGTACCAACAATTTTTCACATCATGTCCAACTCTTTCACATATTGGACAGTTCTTTTGAGAATTGGATGAATTACCAAATTTGGGAGGTCCACTTAACTGCTTCATAGGATTCTTGCCTTTATGATGAGTGGTCATGGCATGATCCTCCTCCTCATATTCTTACCTTAGAGACTCTTCTTTGTGCAATAGATTCACCAACTTTTCAAAAGTGGGTGTCGTCTCTATGACATTCAAAGTTGTCACAAAAAAATTATATTTGGAAGGTAGTGCCCGTAGAACAATAGGCACCAAAAATGCGTCATCAATTGTTTCTCCCAATGCTTGTAGTGAGGCTCACAACTCAACAATCCTTTTGAGGAAGGATTCTAACTGTTCTCCACTCTTCATCTTCAGGTTGTGTAGTTGACTTTGCAAATTTAGGATTTGATTCTGATTCTTTGCCTCATATATCATCTTGAGCTTGTCTCACACATCTTTGGCTATGGTCGAGTCTTGTAATGTCCCCTTCGAACGACCTTTCGGTGACCGTTGGCCTTTTACGGAAACTTAGAAATTTAGTTGGAAGGTAAAATTAGGACTTCTATTTTTAAGGATGTCCTTGCTTCGAGTTAGTGGATTCAATGGCCGGTTCTTTACGGGTTTCGAGCCAGCGATGGTATGTTCATCTGGAAACTTTTCGAGCATCTTTAGGAACCCCACTATTTTATTAGAAATTCTATTTACAGCAGTTTTTTCGGTTAAGGTTGGCTTGGTTGACTTCCTACTTTGATTGGTGGAGTTGACTTGGTCATTATTGGCTTGAGGTACAATTGGAAGAAGATAAGTTGATATATTTAATTAAAGATCGCGTTTTAATATTAATATTTTTTACCGAGCGTTGACCCTTGGCTAGTCCCATTATTGACTTTATGTTGTTTTGAAAAGTGTGGTCTTTTTTGGGGTGGCGCCTCATTAAGGTTATTTTTATATTTTATCAAAGTCAAAATCAAGATTATAAAGATTGGGCACATTTATTAAAGTATTGAATTTATTTTAAAAGTGAATATTATTCAGCTTGAAGGAAAAGGGCAGCCATCTTTGAGGGAGATTGGGGTTTTGACTTTGAGGAGAATTTAGAGGTTCGAGAAGTCAACTTTGAGGAAAATATAAAGGAAGACTTGGATCATCATTTGGGTATCTTTGAATGACTATCTTTATTTATCTTTGCCGGTTAGCTGGAATCGCTTCGAGGAATGAAGGCCTCGAGGAATGAAGGCCTCCTAGCTCGGCATCGCTTCGTGTTTGCAAGACAACATCAAGTGGTGATTCTTAGTTTAGTTTGTGAGTTATTGAATATTGTGCATTGTAATCTGCATTTCAAATCTCTAGATATCTGTTTAGCATTTTAGTGTTTCAGCATTTAGCATCATTTTATGACAGCAGATTTCATGTTTTGATTATATCTCAAAAAAGACAAAAAAGATAGTTCTGGGTATTGCATTTTTATCATTGTTTAGGGGAGGCGATTCTTTGTCTCAAATCTCAGATTTTAGTGTTGTGTATTTAATTTTTAAAGTCAAATCGAACTACTCAGCTGGGCCGTACCATTTGGTGCTGTCTTGGAATTCGTGCAAATTGAAATGGCTGCATTTTGTTCAGTTTAGGGGTTCCATATTGGTCGCCTAGGTTCTCAAGGTGCATTGCATTTTATGACATATAAATCGGATGTGTATTGAGGGAGTTATGAACAATTCTTCCAGTTTGTAAGCTGCTGATCATATGTTTAAAGTGCAGATCTGTTTGTGACAGTCCTAGCAATCTGCATTATTTTGATTTGTAATTGGCAGTGTGATTTCCTTTGAGATTGTAACAGAAATAACGTTGAGTACTCTATCTGGAAAGAGTCTAATATATTGACATTGCAGGCAATAGTATTTATTGTAATCTGGCAGTAGTACTGACCAGCATCCTTTAATATTGCTTTGTCATTAATTGTAATTCACGTTCTTGCTTTCTATACTAGTGAATTAGTTGTAACTCCGCCCTATGGTAGCTACTCCCCATTCTGGGTGAGCAAGCACATTCTGGGTGTTGAGTAGTTTCAGCTTTCAGCACTTTCATTTCAAGCATTGTTTTGTATTCACTCCGTCATATGGTCGCCCCTCACTCCGCATTGGATTGGGTAGCACATACTTGGCGTCGAGTTCCTTTTCCAGCATAAGCGGTTTGTTTTAGATCCTCTGACCAATGCTGCGCATCATCGCCGGTAGCCATCTTGGTTAGAGTTGCTTGACGTTTTGGTTTATCATCCTAACCTTGGGTGCTTGTAATTTGAAATTGTAAAAAAATTGAAAAAAAATTGGCTCGAGAATATTTCAATTTGATTCTGATTCTTTGCCTCATATATCATCTTGAGCTTGTCTCACACATCTTTGGCTATGGTCGAGTCTTGGATGAAAGGTTGAACTTCATCAAACACAGTGAACAAAATGATCAATTTTTCCTTTCTGTCGACTTGATCAAATTTCTTTTGTTCATCAACATCTGTTTTATGGTGTGTTGTGGTTCCACTTACCACATCCCAAACTTCTTCAAACTCGAGTTGGGTTTTGAGTTTGGTCTTCCATGCGAATAATTATTCTCGCACAACAGCTAGGAATTTGGAAGAAGGAATTTTAGAGAATTGCTTGCCATTGTATTAGCAATATATAGGTGTTATTTTATTTTATTTCTTGTCACTCAGATCAGCAATATGCCGCAGAGGAGAGGATACTTCACGAATAAAATTAACATCTTAAAAAAAATATAGCTGGGTTGAAATATTTAAAATCTTGTTTAAAAATAATACTAAAACTAATAGAAATCTTGAAATTTTACAATGAGAAAAACCATCATCTAATGAAAATAATATATCGATAAGAGGGATCTCTATAGGTGTAGGAAAGTCAAACCATCCATTAATGGCGTGTCAAAAAGACAACAACAAAGTAAAGACCCTTAGACACTCTTCAAACCTGCAAAATATTTCTATAGAGAGACACACCCAATAGACACACCTTCCACGATTTGCTTAATGTGATGACTTTCACAATCTCCATGCTACATGCACCTGTGCATAGGCTGAAAGCATGATAATCTCTATTATGCGTGGGGATTTCGAGCACTTGGATCAGCCTCAACCGGAGCAGATGAGAAGACAACAAAAACGTGGGAGAACTGAACGCAGTGGGAGCAAGTGCAAGAGTAGGATGGGTAAATAATTGAATATCCAAATAGATCAAGAAGATCCTCCTTGCAGATCAAACATACTGCATGGTTGATGGACAATGAAATCTATTTCTGAAGCTTTCCTTCCACATGTTGCAATTGCTTTTGCTTTTGTCTTTTAGTGGCAGCAACATCTACAGTTCGGCTTCCATTGTTGATGCCTCTACTCCAGACATCGACACTCAAAGTCTCAATGAAATGATGCTCCTTGCTTTCTACGAGTCAATCTCTTAGACATCTCTGAGAATCAACAATAATCTATGTATTAACAATCGTCAACAGCTTTCCATTGGTTGGGGGCCAGAATGAACGTCTAGGTTGTGAAGGGATGAAGAGGCCAATAGAAACCACTAGACTGTTTGACTTGAACTAAAATGCCAAAATAGATGTTGAACCCAACAAGAAATCGATGCACGTAGATACCAGTGATGCCTACGATCAAGACTTGGAGACTTCAACCTCTGCGAGATCTCGATGAAAGTCCTTTTATGTTTAAGACATCAAATATGCAGATGTCGACCCTACTGATGAGGGGATGTCGACTTGAACGTGCGGTGGTTAGAGCCTAGGCGGCTTAGCATCCTGCTTTATAATGGCTCTGTGAAATCACGATGCCTTGACTTCACCCAATCTGCCACAAATTCTCCACAGAACCTTGTAAAACTAGTTTGTCACTCAAGCCCAGCGGATCATTAGATAACTGGCAACCTTAGGAATAGCAGAATTTCATGCCACTATTTGAAAATCTCCCATGATCTTTCCCATGCAGTAATCAAGAAAGTTGATCTGCAAATTCAACCTACCAAATAGCTATTGAAAACTAAATTGTAGGCGCAAAATCTGCATATGCTCTGATACCATATCAAATTTGGTAGAGCAATCAAATAATCTACTTTATTATCGCACGGGTTTATATACATATTATGGTGGTGAACAAAGTGCTTGATAAGGCACTCACACAGTTCACAATGAATAACAAATATCACACATATTAAAACAAACCAAAAGAAAACAATAACAAATAACAAAACAACCTATCTACATGGAAGCAATGATGGAATATCCAACATATTTAAGGTTAGTTAAGATCTTAGCAAGCTCCTAATAATTTGAACAGAGGTTTTAACTCACTTATTGTTGCAATGTTGAGACAAAATTAAAATGCTAACTGGATGTATTTTTCTCAAGTATAGGAACATCTACATTTGGGAAAAATCCTTTGTTTGGAGAATTCAAATCATCAAGCTTTGCTCAATTAAATCCTTTTGGGAGCACTTTTAGTAAGATAGGAGTTACTGTTGTAAGTCAACCTTTTAGTGCAATTAGTACATTTGCATGTGGTTCCATTTTGACACCAACATTCAGTACCGCAACTTGAACATTTAGTGCAATGAATACAGTTGGAATTGGTCCTCCCAGTAATTTAGTTGATTTTGTCACAACCCTACTTGTGACCCAGCCCTAATTTTGTATTGACATGCTGATGTAGATGTTTAACTGAATTTGGAACTCGGCCCTAATTTTGTATTGTCATGTTGTTATGGATATTCGCCTAAATGTGAATCTTAATTGCCATAACAGTTAGCCCTATATTTTTATACAGTTGTCTTGTATATGGTTTCATTTGGATATAAGAACAGTTGTTTTAGTTAGCGTTAAGGGTAATCGTTTAGATGATAAAATGAATGTGGTTGAATATAGTGTTTCTGAATGTGATCACTATGATTTCATTTATGGTTATATGACTGAATTTTATATGGAAATGCTAATTTTATTGCTAAGCCTAGACCTCATTATTGTAATAGACTAATATTTTTTCCTATTTTGGAGTGTCATAGGGTAGTCACACACTCTTGTTGAAGAGAGAGAGTATCATTGGGGAGGGGAGTCTAGCCATTCGGGGGCAACTTGTGTAAGAGTAGCACACACAAGCACGTAGCATTTTTTTTCTTCTTCCTCAGGTTGCATATTGCATTAGAAAGGGTAAATCAAATGCTTTAATTATTTCAATTTTGATAAAATAATTTAGTGGGAAATTAAATTATTTATTATGTATATTATAATTCAAGAAAATAAGTAAATAAGATAACAGAGAAATATATATATATATACAAGAAAGGAGGGAAAATAATAATAATAAACAATTGATAAATTTGATATATATATGTCTTTTTAAAGTATGAGGGACATCCTAATATTCACCTCAATGAACAAAAAAAAAACAACAAAAAAAAAAAACAAAACCATATGTGGTGGGACCCAGGCTGGGGGAAAACTCATAAACTATACTTTGAAATAAAAAAGCATGCTAGCATCATGAATTATCTTTTCCAAAAAAAAAAAAAAGGAATAAAGGGAGGCCAACAAACATGTTTGCTGGCAGCAAATGGAAAGGTTTAAATAAATAAAAGAATACCTAGCAGTTGGAAAAAGTGCCCATCTCCACGTAGCAAGGAGGAAAGCAAGGGAGGTAATAAAACAAAGAGGTGGAAAGAAATTAAAAAAATTCTATTTTATTTGGAGGAAGATATAGAAGAAAAGGAAGGGGTTGCACATAGGTGGCATGAGTAAAAACTCCTGGAGATACTAGTTCATAGGCATAAAAGAGCCATTAAAATTATTTTCTTAATACCAAGTAGACAACATGTTGGTGAACTCCACCCTGCAGTATATATAGCCTAGCATTCCTTAATGGTTTTATTGATTTATTTATTTATTTACTTTTTTGATCCAATGACATCAATCTACAGCTGTTCATAATTTAGAAGGATTGATTATAAATGCTTAATCTGTGAAAAGAGTAGACTTAGAATTTTCTTTTTTTTTTTAAAAACAATGTTAGATTGAACCAAACCTTGGAACTGTAAATGCTTGGAATGAAATATGCTAACCAATTTTTTCAATGAAAAATAACATAAACCAGCACTAGCCAACTTGATTAGCATTAGCTCGAAACTCCAAATACTATCAAAACAACTCTAACCAAGAATGCGCCCTAAAAGCACTTAAGGAAGAGGGGCGGGCATATGGTCAGAGGATCCCTATGCTTCAACTTGATACAGAATGGAATGCAACTGAAACTGAAGTAAACTCAGCGTCAAGAATGTGCACTCAAGATCCCAGTGAGGGCGAGGTGCTAACATATGATGGAGTTATTAATTGAAATTGAAACAATTAGGCGGATAACCAGCCATAGAAATTCATACTAACTAATTCTTCCGCTACAGCGGACATCCACTTATAGTGGGGATTCACCACTTGAGAGTGGGTACAAGAGAGATACAATTCAATTATCCACACTGGCGGTAAACCATCTAGGGGTACTTAATGTGAGTAAAGAGAAATAAATTGCAGCAAATAGGGACTAGAATAGTACTACTGTTTACAGTCTTACAAATAAGAAATAGAGCTGCAAATTACATGTGAATTACAATAGCTTCAAACCACATGAGTATTGGATGATCCCATACAAATAATTATCTCTCTAATTGCTAATAATGAATCAAAAATCTGAACTTCTAAAGTCTGATAAGAAAAATCAGCAAACTGGAATGAACCAGCAACTGTGAATCCACTAAAATATTCATAACTCATTCAAAATACTTCGGAATCGAGTGATGTCTTTTGTAGATTCCTTCTAGGAGGTAGGCGCCCAAAATCATAACACAAAACAGCCTCAAAACTTAGTGTATAATTCTTGCACAAATTCCAAAGCTCCCAAGAATGGTACGGCCCTTGAGAAGTGCGATTTGGAAAGATAAAATCAAATACTCTGAAATAAAATCTGCAAATTGGTAGAAGGGGTCGCCCAAGGCAGAGAAACAAGATTCTAAAATACCTAGAATGAAATAAAAATCACTCACAAAGTTGTATGCAAAATCGACTTTCAGCTATGGTAGAATCAGCAACTTGAAAACTGGAAAATATCATCAAAACTTCAATTATTGAGTTCAATCTGCTAGTCTGATTTGAGAAGCAGCAAAAAGGCCAACTAGGTGTTATCTTTCAAACACGAAATTGGACAAGAGGCTTGGAGGTAAGCTTTCCTCGAAGCAATAATTCAATTGTCATTCCGACAGCATAACATTAGCAAAGTTCATGGATGAGAAAAGCTGGAGCAAAGCATTCATTTTATAGAAGAGTAGAAGGCTCTTCAATTTCCCAAGAAGGTACGCCAAAAGTCACCAATGACTTTTCAAATTTCCAAAAATCTTCTAACTCCTCAATATGTCGTCCATTTTATCAAGGCACATTAAAACTTTATTTTAAAATAATAACTCCAAGAAAAAGGCGTCCACTTTTCCCAAGGCATTAAAAGACTTAACAATATTTAATTCATCCTCCATGAAGGTGTCCCCCTTCAAGACCACATTTTAAGAACAACTTAAAGTTAATTCCCTAGGCCAAGGGGTCAACTGCAAATTATAACATTAATGCCTTGTAATTAAAAACATGCCACAAATACTGCATATGGAAGTCTGCAACCAAAAGCATCAACTGCTCCAATCAGAAAAGAATACACTAAAGCATTGCCAAAAGGACCACTGCTAAAAATAGTATTTACTATAAATAGTAAACACCCAGGAAAAAGCCTTAGAACCTCCAAACATGGAAACCCTAATTTTACCTCAACGAGCCTACGGGCCTCCGGAATAGGCTAAAGAGCGACTGAACTGATCACTGATGAGAAGGGGACATTACATGGAAAGTATAAGGACTACCAACCAGATTTTGATTGGAATACTGTTGTCAATATACCATGAATTGGGTATAAAATTTTGATAACTCAATACCTATTTATGTCATAGACCAATGGTGAAGGTACTTCCATGTGGCTGTTGTAGAAGTGTACAACAGCCATGGGAAAGCACCTCATCAGCCTTCTGTTGCTCATTTGCAGCATTGTGAATATGGACTGAACATGATTACCTATACTCTAATTGATATTAAGCTATTTTGGGGTTTCTATGCTATGTTGAGCCAAATTTGTTCAGCAGTTTGCTGCCCCTGCCAAGAAGAGAATTGCAGCTAATTTGAATTAATAACAAGGGTAGAGTACTGTATTATATGCTGGTAAATTCTAGTTCTAGGTCCCATAGTAAAAGGTTCTAAGTGCCATGATAATTTATGCAACATTAACCTGTGAGAGGCCACAATTAGTACCAGTTTCTCATGCAAAATTCTAAATCTATACAAGAAAACTAGTGTTTAGTTGATTGTTATAAAAGAAAGGCTGTGCTATTTAAAGTTTTACCTCAGATAGTATTGTTGGCTCAAACCATTTTGTTAGAGGGAATTATGATTGGAATAATAACAAAAGGCTTAAGCCCTAATGCTTGACTAAATGACACATAAAGGTGATAAATATTAAACAACATGTGGAAAGGTGCAAGTGACTACTAGGACAGACCTGGAGATACAAATTATAAACAAATGCTTTGGCCAAAGTAGTTAATTCAAATAGGAGAGGATTGTTTGAATTACAACTATGTCACATCATGGGTAGGACATATGCTTAGATAATTTGCATGAGGCATTATTAGGTTGCATGTATTAAAATATCCCATAGTTGCACAAATTTCACACATGTTGGCCACAGATTGCTAGACTCTTCGTGATGGGTTGGGCTCCTTTCGTGGGGTAGCACGGGGAAGTCAATGGCTTTGTGGTAGGGCAGAAATCATCCCGATGATGCTCTCTCTCCCTCTTCTCTCTTCCACTTCAGATTAAGGAGAAAGGATGGAAGAGGTTTGTCTTAAATTCTTTATTTCAATTTAGAATCTAACTTCATTTTGTTATTGGTTAAGAAGTATGTGATTCTTATTTAATTTTGAATTCTAATTCTAGTATGATATTGAATATGAGATGTGTGATTCATATTTCAGTTTGTGAATATTATCGTGCCCTATATGAGATTTATGATTCATATTTCAGTTGTGAATATTATCGCGCCCTAACATTATGAATGATTAAGTGCTATGATAGAATGTTCATATGCAAGTTTATTAGCAAGTGTTGCCTCATCATGCAATTAATTGCTTCCTTCTTATGAATATAACCATTGGAGTATTTCCTTACTCATTATGATGATAAACCTAAGCAATGCACATCAATTGTATGTAATGCTTTTGATGGTTCTTATTGCAATTTGGGTATTTGTTGTTACAGCTTTTGGAGGAAACTTAACTCCAACATTTGGAAGTACTGCACCTCCTTTTGTTTCTCAAACTTCCCTATCAAGTGAGTAATGTTGAAATTGTTTTCGTTTTTGAATAGTTAATTTTTACTTTTGATCATAGTTCCATGGAGCTTCTTGATGGGGGGATAGGTTTTGGGGATAGGGAGACCAAGGGCCTAAGTTTGGGGATAGTGGGGAAAAGAGGCAAGGGGGTGGTCGTGCAAATAAACATATAGTACTTGAAAATTTAGCTATAAAAATATGTATAAGAATTACAATTACAAATGAAACTTTAGCATACTAAGTAAACTACTAAATAGTAAAGTTAAAACATTGCAACGATTACATTGAACATTTGAACTTTTTAAGTGAATGCTAACAATGAAAATGTCGAATTTGGAATTTATATTATATTCAAATTTTCATATGATGATTACAATTATAATATTCAAACTAGTCTGAAGCTCCCCAAACTCCTCATAACTAATTTTTTTGGACTCAACATGCTCAAGCTCCTCCAAACCAATACCAATCAGCTTTGTTTGTGTAGCATCATCATCAACTTGTGTTGTCTCTTTTGGCTCTACATCACATCAAGATGTTGGACTCTCCTTGTAAGTGTTTTGGTTAATGAGATGCAAGGCACTATGTATAGCCACAAGCTTCTCTACCCTCCAAGAGGTAAGCCTTTTCCTCATAATGAAGTGGATGAGGCTATAAGTAGACTAGTTCCTCCCAACAATAGAAGAACTAGAAACATGGGATAGAAAATGAATGGATAGAGAGGTAGTAAAAAAAGTAGGCCCATCCACCACAAATTGGGTCCTCTTTTTCCATAGTCTCCCTATCTATCTTGGCTTCTTTAGAATATACCCTAAGAGTGGAAAATTTGTCCACTTAGTATGAATGATGCTAGCCTCTATAGAATCATACATCTTTTGAATGGTCTTCATGAACCCTACCTTCACTTCAACACCTTGTATACGTGTAACTTTTCTAGGCCTATGCACATAACACTTTGGATTCAATGCATAGGCAATTGTGTGCGAGGGTGTGTTGAGATTCTCCCATCTATGATGAATGATTGGTTGGATATGTTTGTTGTAGAATTGCAATGTGAGTTCCTTTTGTTGCACAACCTTCATTTGGTCAAGCATAGTATCAATGCACTTATACACCTCTCCAAGGTTAGGTGCATGGGCATCTCCATATCTAATAACTTTGAAGATTGGAATAGTGATGGAGGCAATATATTTTGCATCACCCAAAAAAATCGCTCTTTACCACATCCTTCACCCTCTTTCTCTACTTTTGTCTTGGACTCAAGCCACTAGTTCTGTTATGTCGTCATAATCATTAGTTGCAATGCCTCTTAAAAATCAAGCATCCTCTCCAAGAGAATGAAATATGAGGCATACCTAGTCTCTACAAGTTTTAAGAATTTCTTCTTGGAGTAGGTTCTAAAAAGTTCATGTGAAGTGTGTTGGTTGCAGATAAACATCTGCACATCTCTAGCATCATCAGCAATTGTTTTGATCCAACCATTTTTTTCTATGTCATTGAGTGTATTATTCATGGCATGTGCAATACTTGGAGTCCACCAAATATGTTTGTAGGTTGTCTCAATTAACTTCCCAACAACTTTTCATGCATGTGTCGCATTTGTTACTACTTGCACCATATTTTGTCACCCAACCTCTATAGCATCTTTAAGGATTTGAAATTGAAACTCAGCATCCTTGTGATGCCTTGAATAATCAACAATCCTAAGGGGATAAGGGCCCTCTATACATGTAACCATGATATTGATGAGTGGATGATGCCTACTGTCCATCCACCCATCCATGGCTATGCTGCATCCACTTGTGACCTAGGATTATTTTATTTTCCCCATTAAAATGTTAATCTTAGAATAGTTCTTATCCAAGATTGTTGTCCTTAATTTAGTATCCCCTGAAGGCATATATGATGGTCTCACCCTAATTATCTTTGCCACAAACTCCTTATAATAAGGAGAGTGAGCCACATGGAATGGAATGCCATTGGAAAAAATGAATTTGTCAATGGCATCATCTACATCATCCTTCAATTGCACAATGAATAAATCTGCTAGCAAGTTTGGAGCGTCATTAGTCACTTTACATTTTCTCTTAGACTTTGCTACCCCCGAACTAGAAGAAACTCGAATATGTGCATGTGGCCTTTGCAAAGTAGTAGAAGTAGAACTTTGATAATCCTAATGGCAAAGAACCAGATGTAGGTGCATTTTCTTCACTACCACCTCATAATTTCGTTGTCTTAGCTCTATATTTTGAGGTTTTGTGTCAACTTTTTACATGTTTCTACACCTTTTATGTAATGAACCGGACCAATTTTTTTTTATTTTCACAATTGATTACAATGCAACAACACGCATCCGTTAAGGTTAGCACAAACCCAAAACGATGCGGAAGGTAACTCTAACCAGATGTACACCAGGATCCCGATGTGGGCAAGGTGTGAGCATTGGTCAGAGGATCAATGCAATCTGAAAGAAAGAACCCTAACCAAGAATGGCGCCGATTGATGGCGAGCATATGGTCAGAGGGTCCCTGAACTACTCAACTGAAAGCAAATAGGCGGCAAGCCAGCCTCTTCCACTTGTTCAGTGGGAAATACATGTAAATTCAAAATGAAAGGAGAGAATTGCTGACAGTACTACTGTTCAGCTTACAACAAATTAGAGAGCTTGCCAATATCATAAGATTAAGAACTTCCAAAGCTATAACAAGTTAAGAACCCTCTTCTTCACTCTCAAACTCTTTGAATATCAACTCCTCGCACAACTAATGAACTTTCTCAAATCTGGTATGACTGTTTTTGACAGAATTAATACAGAACAGCAGCATAATAACTCACTAAGATGCACATAACTTACTCAAAACTCATCCTATTGACGCGAAATCAAATGCAGATTACTATACTGATGTTGGCGCCCAAGATGCAATCCCTAAACCAACCCAAACATGCCTTATTTATTTTGCACAACATTCAATGTAACTTCAAGATGGTACGGCCCAGCTGCAAGGGCGAATTTTCTCTATAAAATCAAATAGTCACTAATAAAATCTGATAATATGCTAGAATGGTCGCCTTTCATAGACAAATCAATAGACTCAGTACCCAGAATGATAGCATTTTTATTTCATGAGCTATGAGTAAAACTTACATTCCTCAATGACATTCAGCAACATCAGAAATATGATAGAAAATGCAATCTAGAACTCCAAATGCAAATACTCAACTGAAAATGCAATTCAATCCTAATACATGCTAACCTCTCAACTAGTTGCTATCTTTCAAGCAAGAAGAAGAGCCAATGCTAGGAGGTGTGCTTTCCTCGAAGCGAGTGCCTGAAGACAATTCAGCAGCATAACGGTGTAGTAGACAAAAGATCCCAAATGAAGAGTTGAGGCCTGATTAAATAGGCAAGAGAGAAACATCTAGAAGCTTCAAGAAGGCGCCCAAACCCTAATTTCAAATTCACCTTTTCCCTCCAAAAGATGGCGCCCCATTTCACCTTTGAAATATTTCACTTTTTAAAAATAAAGTTAAATCTCTCAAAAGGGCGTCCTTTTTCCTTAAGCTCAATTTTTGACATTAAAATATAATTTATCTTCTCATGGCGCCTTGACCCTCAAAGTCCCCTTTTTAAAAACAACTTAAAGTTGTACTGCTAGGCAAGGGGGTATAATATTAAAATATAATATTATAATGAAAATACTTATCTCTCCAAGAAATATGCGCCCAAGGCCAGGAACTGAAGTGCCAGCTGAAACAACTGAAGAAGAGGACCAACTGAACTGAACCCATACTGTCCACTGCCAAAAATAGAATTTACTAGAAGTAGTAAATTCGCGAAGTTGCTCGGAATGCCAAACTGAACATACCACTGCGAAGCTCTCTGAAAACCCAGAAAGAATCCGCAATCAGAATTCCAAACTTCAAGCAAAAACCTCCTCAAAACTAGGAAACCCTAATTTCACCATCCGCGTAGTCTACGGGTCTCCGAAATAGGCCAACGGTCAACTGAAATGATCACAACTGAGAAGGGGACATTGTTTTCATGAGTATCAAAGGACGTGCTTTGATAATGTTGCCTTGAAATTCAAGCTTACAAAAGTGACACTTCCACAACTTAGTGCCTCTAGATGCCTAGGTTTTGTTTGTGACATATTTGCAAATTGTCATAAATGGGACTTAGGATCAAAGGGACCCTTAACATATTTTTATAGCATTTTGGAAAGGAAACATTTGCTCTCCCAATGGAGCTAGTTGCTTCACCCCAATCTGCTTTTGTATTTTCATCAAGTGCATAATTGGATTCAATTTCAACTTCTTCAACCTCTTGAGGCTCAACCTCATCCTCATTCATGTTGTGAGAATTCATGGTGACAATGCAATAAACAATATAAAATTTATAAGTTTTTAATTTAAAAATTAAAACTCAAATCATGCATAGAGCAAGGGATTAAGACACAAAGATTTTTCTTAATTAAAGTCACACGAAGTGCAAAAGCCGAGGATACACAAATATGAATCTTTTTTCTTAACCTTTATCAAACAAGGACTTGATCATTATTCATTTGTAAAACTAAAATAATGAATTAAAATTAAAATTGCAACAATGTAAATTGTAGACCTCTAAGTTAATCACTAATTTTGACAACTAAAATTAGTAATGACTAATTAGTTACTAAATTGAACAATGAAAGATAAAATAATAAATAAAAACAGTCATGAAGGAATCCTACATTGAGGCTTGAATAATGCTTTGAATCCTTCGATTCAACAATGGATTGGCATCAATCTTCCTTTCGGTTTTCCTCTCACTATTGCTCAATCCTAATGCTTTCACTTGCAATTTTTTTCACTCTCATGACTTCCTGTTGCAACCTTCAACTTCTTTTTAAAACTTTGGTGTGAATTGAAATAAGGCTTAGATGCCTATTTGTAAGTTTTTTGTGAGTGTTTAAGGTTTGGGCGTGAGGGCCTATGGCACACATTTTAAAAATACTTTTTGATTATAAAAAAATAATATTTTTGTAGCTTTTTGTTGTGGGGGATGCTTGGGCCCAAGAGATTTGGGAGACTCTTGGGAGTCTCCTAGACATCTCGAGGACATCCTAGATTCCCTAGATGTCCCAAAAAATAGGCAAAATACTGGAAACGCCCTTGAAACTTAGTCAACAGTGATGGGATAGTGGGGGTATGTCCCCTCCAAGTCCCCATGTCTTCGGGACATCCCTATCTCAGAAATGTGGGGATTTTTTTTATTTTTATTTTTTGTGGGGGGAGGGGGAGGACATGTAATGTCTCACCTAGTCCTGTCTTGGAACTTGCTTGTTTT
>VDFB02189882.1:0-33492 GCA_007258455.2 Sequoia sempervirens
CCTTTCAACCATCTAGTTTCATACTTTGTGAACCAGTCTCTATGAGATGTCATGTGGAAAGAGGCTCCAGAATAAATTAGCCAGACATCATTACATGCCCATGTAGCCAAGGCTTCAATGAAGGCGTCTACATCACTCTGAGAATAATCATTGTCAAAATATTTCTTCTTCTTCTTCTTCTTATTTTTCTCCTCCTTGCAATCCCTTCGGACATGACCAGGTTTCCCACAAGTCCAAAATTTCACCTTGGACTTCCTGCCAAGAGACTTTGATCTCCCTTCTAATTTTGATCTGGATTTCTTGTCCTTCTTCTTGATCTTCTCCTTTGATCTGCCTCTAATAGCCAGAGCCTCCTTTGCCATCTCAAAAGATTTTCTTCTCATCTCTTTTGACAACAAAGCAACATCTTCCATCTTGAATGTGGATTTTTTGTACTCCAAATAACCATCACGGATGATCCAAGAATTTGAAAGAACATAGCAACAACGGCTGCAACAATCTTCATCTTCAATCTTCACACCAACAGATGTTAACTGAGAAATCAACATGTTGAAAGAATTCAAGTGATCAGCAATAGATCCTCCCTCCTGCATTCTCAAAGAGTACAACTTCTTCCTCAAGAACAATTTTTTCACCAAGGACTTGCCTTGATAAATAGATGCCAGTCTTTTCCACAAGAAAGATGCAGTCTTTTCTTCATGCACGTTCAGAAGAACAAAGTCTGCCAAACAGAGCCTTATCAGCCCCTTAGAATTTCTATCTGTAAGATCCCAATCCTCTTGCTTCATGCCTTGAGGCATCGTTCCAGACACAGCAAGCCACAGATCACGATCCACTAACAGATCTTCCATTTTGAGTTTCCACAACTCAAAATTGCTACCATTAAATTTCTCTATTTCCATCTTCCCGGATGTGCTCGCCATCTTAATTTGTAACTAAATTATTAGACCTCTACCAAACTCCCACTAAAAAATTGACATAAAAACCAACCCTCTCACAGGATAACACAAGCGGCCCAAGCTCATTACCTTGTAAGGAAAAGAAAGGTCTGAGAAGCAACTTTCTAGCGTCAAAATATACCATGGGAAGTAGAACAGTACTTTTTAATTTTCAAATTACAATCAAAATAAGACACACATGAAAGATTTACAGAAATAGAGAAGATACTCAAAGACAATGAACAACAAATTTACGTGGGAAACCATTTTGGGAAAAAACCCACCACACCAAGCTAAATCTCTTTGTATTATAGTAACAAACAATTACATACAATGCAGAGATACAACTCTCTGGTATCAGTTCACAGTAGCTTCATTCACTATTCAATCTCTTACAGAAATGCTCTCAACAATCCGATTATTCTCAATCTCAAAATCAATCCCTTAAATCTTAGCACATTCTAATTTTTATCTTTTGTTCATCCTTATCCACCATTGCCCCATCATAGAAGAAGTTTCTTCTTGAGCATTGATTTTTCCACGCATGTAGTTCAGCTCGGCATTGCAACTATTGCAAAAATCTAATTGCCATCATTTTACGAAATTTGCTTCCTTTGATTGGTTCCGCGAGCTCCACATAGCGCCAGTCAATTTGGTCAAAGGAATTCAAACTTTGTTGGCATATCGGTGGGACACTAATAGTGTCTCCCCAATGCCATAAAGTCTTCACTATCGATATTGTCATAGGTTCCAACAATCGGCAAGATGATATAGTGAATGCCATGAGTCATACCGAATCCATTCACATCCATTGCATTCCTATCGGCAAGAGTTTCTCCATTGGAAAGATGTTTTACCCAACTCACAAGTCATATCAATTTCAACTTTTCCATCAGCAAGACTTTTTCGTTCGCCAAGAGGTATCGTCGAGTCTCTTCAAGTTTCACCGAAGCATCTGACATTTGACAAGACATTCGTCTTCTGCCAAGACTTCACTCCGAGCAAAAACATGTCTTATTGAGTCGGCAAGACTTTTGTCTTTCTCCGAGACCTCACACTGAGCACTCATGTCTTATCGAGTCGGCAAGACATTTGACCTTCGCCAAGACCTTTCACCGAACACTCATGTCATTCCGAAGACTATCGGCGAGACTCTCCAAGTTGCCAAGACTTCATACTGATCGCCTTGAGCTACTCCGATGACTTCAATTGTATCCCCATCGGTGTGACTTTCCATTCTCGCTGGGATATCTTACCGAGGCCCTTGTGTTAGACTGATGATCTATCAGTGAGACTTCCTTCAGTCGCTGGGACTTCATACCAAGCGATCAAGTCACCCCGAAGACCCTAGTCGCTATGAGTCTCCCCGACACCTGATAAGAAACAATATTGTCAGCCAGAGTTCTCCTACTCGACAAAAGGTCACAATGAATGCTTCTAGTCACAGTGATAACATCATTTGGCAAGACATCTTCTTTGTCTCGGCAATATGAATATTTCAAGAGAATTCAGAACAACTAGTTGGCCAGACATGATTAATGTCACAACAACTTTTCCCTCCAGGAGTTACGTGTCAGTATGGATTGAGGCAAATATTCCAACAATACTAGGGTAGGAGAATAGAGTCAAGGGGAGGTTCTTAATGACACCTATGATTTTGAACTTTTTCCCATCAAGCTACATAACCCCCCTTTTAGAGGTTCATAGGTAAGTCCTAAGGCTTCAACTATCTGCTTGGGCATGACTATAGTGCTAGCACTAGAGTCAATCATAGAATTGTGCAATAATTTCTTCCCCACAATAAGAGTTAGGAAAGAGGGATTTGGTTTCGTCTTATCTCTAACTCCGGTGGAGACTTCGTCTATACTATTTGTGAGAACTTTGGTAGGAGGTGATGGATCAACAACCTTTCCCTTGAGTGATTGCTCTATTGGCTCAATGATTGCATCCTCTCGGAGGGCTTTCTATAGCAATAACTTATGCTTCAGAATAGATAAGATATCCCAAAGGGACACATTAGCAAATGATTTTTTCAACTGTTCAACCACATTGAATGGTGGTGGATTTGAAGGCTTTTGTTCCTTAGCCCTAGTTATAACAATTTCCCTTCATGACTGAAATTGTTGTGCAACTGCAAGGGTACTAGGAGTTAGGTCAGAGGTACCTTTGAGCTACGGGATGATTGTTTCACCCATGAATCTCCTCTTAGAGTGAGTGTTGTAATCAAAATACACTTGTGGGGCTTTCAGTGTGGATTTATCATTTGCAAACACTACCTCTTCTTCTTCCATCCATGAGAAGAGCATGTGATCAGGAGCTATATTTGTTTCTTGCTCTAGGGACATCCCTTGCATTTACACGGTGAGTTACCCATTTTCCATCTAGGGAGAGGTGTATATATAACCTACAGGGTCTGATGTCACACCTAGATTGCACTGTTCCACCACCTTTTGTTGTAGGTATCACATGAGTAGTTTTAGGGCATATACACATCACCGCAAGGGAAGCACCGGGGATTGATGTCATTGATGAGATTGTTTTTCCCTACTGTTAGCTCTCTACTCAAGCTTAGGTAAGCATTTTGTAGTAGAGTAGGCACCGAAACTATTCAATTAGTTGTATGAGCCTACAAATTTGTGTGCGAGACTCTTTGAAATTGATTTTGTTGATAAGAAGATCTTCTGCCTTGATAATTTTGGTAGATTGGCTTCAGAGGCACAATTTGGTTTTGCTTGATGATAGTTATTTCATTCGAGATGGTCCACAACAACTCCTTGACATCAATCATCTCATCTTTTGAAGAGCCAGATGTGGAAGCGACATTTTGTGGCACACCCATATATGTGTACATAGATTGGGTAGGAGCAGGTGCACTGGTAGATTTTATTTCGTAAGTAGGAACTGAGATCTTGAGGAATATAGGCATAGTGGGCTGAGGTGGAAAATTCCTGATGTCTATTAAATTATTTTCCACTTTGACAACAATGTTGTATGCATCCAGTAGAGTGGTTCCACTAAAAGACTAGATCATCATTAAGATGTTGACACTAATGGATTTCCAATAGAACATGAATGCCAACTTAGCCGGTGCATGATTAGCAACCTAGATCCTCTGCCAAGTTGTGTGGAATCAGGAATTGAAGTCAATCATGGCTTCATATCGGTAACGCTCTATGGTTGCCAATTAATGATATAGTGAAGACCGAACTCCATTATTTGAGATTCTTTTGTAGAAAGGATCTCTGAGCTAGTCCATGTACTGATAGTGTTAGCTTACAAAGTGTGGTACCAATCTAGCACCTCACCCTTGAAAGAGGCTGTGAAAAACCTTAGCGTTACATTTTGGTTGGTGGCTTCGTGCACCAAACATGCATCTTCCATATCTTGCAAGTGTTTGGATGGTGTTTTAAGCCTTCCTCGATGAATTTTGGTACAACTTTTAAAGTAGAGGCTAGGATCAAGGCCCAAATGACAGGTGCTACTGGTGCTATAAGGGGGATTTTGACATCCCATGCCAGATAATATCTATTAGCAATTGGCAACATGAGTAGTGGAGGGATCATAACATTCACTAGATGGGTTCTACTTCATACTATTACTAGTGGTGTCACTAGCAAGCCTGGGTTATTCATTGTTTGGGATCTAGTAACAGGTTGATGGCTCATACATGCACTTTAGGCTTACGTACATTTAAGTAGCACTGGGTGTGCTAGAAAAATAATCTTTTGATGCAAAAATTTGACAAGCAATAGCATTATGGGAAACTCAGTTAATGGGGGGACCAATTGCACTAAACTGAGTGACCTCTGGGTTTTTTAAGAAGCCAACCTTTTTTGTAATTTGGGGTATGGAATGGGAAAAGGAAGCAAATATATAAAAGAAAGATCTAACTAAGGAGATGGGTCAAGATGTAGGTGTAGGTATGACAAATCTATCTTTTGGATGGGATTTAAGGGTCTGTTCAGCAATCTGCATGTCCTAGAATAACAAAAATAAGAGATTGAAACACAAATAATTTATCCAATAACATAAAATAACTCCCATACATATTTATTGAAAAGAAGAGTCCAAGACATCGTCTAAATCAGAAAACTTATATTGAAATTATGGAAGTTCTGCAAATAAACTACCCAGTGCAATAATGGCATAGTATAATGTTTTGTCAAATAGATAAGAAATAGAAAGGTTGAACAATGGTACAATATGTGAGTCTTAGTAATAAAAAAACAATACAAAAATCCTTGTGTCTTCACAATTTTTTTGTATGTTCTAAACTCATTTTTGGAAGGAAGAAGCAATATATATAGAAAATCACTCTACTTCCTAAAATCCTATAACAAAAACAATTCCCTCATCACAAATAATGATGCCCATAGCAATTATTTCCCAAGGTCATTGCAATAGAAAAGATTCTAAGCTAGAAAATGCAGTAACCCCCAAGCCAAATGCATCCCCTACAAATAATGGCAATGGTCCTGATGTAGAAGTAGCAGAATCCCTTGTAGAAATGTGTCATTCACCCACGAAGTCAGTTAGGACAAGTGGCGATAGGGAAGGATTTTTCATTGAGCCTTCCTTCCCTGCGATGAAAACCCCCATGGAGAAGACACATTGAGGAGTCTTCACTACCAACGATGACTCTGGGGTCTACCAAAAAGTGTAGGTAGAATGATGCTATGTGGCATGTGGGTAGAGCTTAGTAGAGAAGTGAAGGGAAGCAAGCTTCAAAGGCCCACGTTGCTGACACATGGAAGCATGGTGGGGATGGAAAGAGAAGCAAAGGAATAAATCCTTGTGAGGAGCGTGTGGTGGAAACACGTTGATAGCGGGTGAAGCTCTTCAAAAAGGGGGCTGGGGATATTCAAATGTACAAGGTGCATTCTACACTTAGCAAAATAGAATCAACTTGAAGGGAGCTCGAGGGATTTTATATCCACAATTACATTGTCAAAAGTTGAACTCTCACCTTCCAATGATAATAATAATTTGGATAAACTCTTGTGTGATGATTGGTGATTGTTAGATTTTACACCTACTTACATTAGGGAAACTAAAATCTCACCATCAAATTCCAAAGAGTCAAAGGTTGTTAGAATGGTATCAACACAATCTACTACAAATAATTCTTGAAGTACATGTTTTTGTGATGATTGGGCTTCAATAGATTTTATATTCTCCTATGTGGAAGAGTACAAAATATAAAAATTTCAACCTAAGGAGCCTTTTTTTTCTATTTTCTTAATCTTTTTATACATCAAAAAATATAAAAACGTCATCCTGTGGTGGTAATGGGAGCTTGTTAGCTTTCATTCCTTGTGTGTTGACAATGTCTAACCCTAAGGGTATGTGTAGGATCATCATGGAAAAATAGGCCCTTAGTGGCAAAAAATTTAGAAAAATCAGTGTTAGGCAACTTGACATAAAAATTTGAATAAGTTATCTATATTATTTAAAAATATGTAAGAATAGAATGCAGTAGAAAATAGAATCCTAGTTTCTAAACTACTACGTTTATTTAAAAATAAATAAAATCTATTTGGTGAAAATTTGAAATTTCAATGCAGTAGTACTTAAATTTTAGGAAAAAATAAGAAGTAGGTGTGTCTGAGCCACCCTAACCATAATAAAATGATAATATTTTTTTTTTATAATATTTTATAAATAAGTAGGGACTCATGTCTAGATGTGATGCATATTTTTGTAATTTTTTCCAAGTAAATAATTAATTATGAATTTTTATTACAAATTTTTAAAAATATAAAAAATTGTATGTCTGACCACCTTAACTTGGTCAAAATTCATGAAATTTAATTTTATTTTTTTTAATCCTATAGTATGTGAAGCATAGAATGTGGCTATGTTTTGTATTCAAAAATGTGATATGTTTGAAAGTTATAGATGTTTTTCAATCAACCTATCGATGGGACTTTAGTCATAATTCTAATAGAAAATTAATAATAATTATTTATTAAATTCAAATTAGGGCATAATTTATATTGGTGGAAAGCTGAGAATCTCCTTTAAAAACCCTTTTCGTTTCATCAATTTTAGGGTAAAAAAGTTGTCAGCCACATACCCTACAAATACCCATAATATTGCCACTTTTGGCCCATCATGATCCTGCACATACCCCTAAACATTTCAACACCTAAAGAGTATTTTAAATTTTACAAAATAATAAAATTCTTCTCATAATCATTTAGACAAGCCTCCTCCTTCTAAGTTAGAAAAGTATTATGGGATTGGATTTAAAATTCTTTGTAAAATTAGATGTAATGAAAACATGGAAAAACTAGTTAAGGATCATGTGAAGTCTACAACTTACCTTAGAAAAACAAGTTTAGGGTTCCAACCTCATCCTTCATATACATCTCATCCTCCATCATTTACCACATTTATAAAATATTGTGGTTAGCAGGCTAATTTTTCTTCACAAGAGAAAGGATTGTGTCTTACACCTTATCCTTTATCAGAGCAAGAACATATTTTGTCGAGCCAATAAAATAAAATAAAACTTATTTATTTTGGTGATCTTCCATGTGTTGATGCACCTAATCATTCTATATAATGATCTCTCTTCTATGGTGTTGCTCCTCACTATATAACATTTTTAGCTTCATATGTTTTCTTATTGTCATTCATGGTAGTACAATCTTGCATGCAACCATATTTCATCTATGATAACAACGCAATAGTATCTTGCATGTTTGTCTTTGTATTTACACTTGAGGGTAAGGATAACTAGTTTTGGGGGGTGTGTATTCTTTTCAACAATCTCCTCTTCCCCTTATTTTCTCTAAAATATCAACATAGCAAGAATATTGACATTTTAAGGCGGGGTATATCACCCTATACATTTTTATTGATTTCTTAAGATTTTTGACCTATTGATATACCCTCTTGGTGGTGGTATTATTTATAATGCTCTTGTGGATTGGTTATCAATCCATCCTCTATAACATTAATTATTGATTCATCCTCATGATGTTAAATGTTTATGTGCTCCACGAAGCATGATTTGCATACACTTAGTATAATGGAGCTTGTTATCCTTTCAATTTGAGAATTTTTACCTGGCCATGTAGCATAACACAACTTGCTTATCAGTGAGTCCATGTGTTTCATGAGTCACCTAGTATAAATCAACATGTTGGCCTTATGAAAACCATCATATTTTATGGACATCTAACATAACATATCTTGCTAGCTATTAGATCTATGCATCTCATTATGTTAGCATTTTAGATGTGTATGTTTGGTGGATGTTGCTTGTTAAGTAAGGAAACCTTGTATACTGAGGTCTCTTTACCTTACTAACTTGAATCTTTAGTTCATTCTTCTTTGTTTCATGTTCATGTTATTTTTTATTTATATGTGTAGTATATGTGTTTTCTTTGTGTATTTGGTGTGTTTTATCTATATATTTTCTTCATGTATTATTTATATGCATCATGTTTTCTTTATGTATTCTTTTATGTTTTCTCCATTGATTGTTCATTGATGACCGTATGTATGGTTGAATCTTGCTTTATCTAACATGAGATATATTTTCTTCATGTGTGTTTTAACATTGTACATTGATGGGATCCTAAGTTGGGCTTGATTTCTCACCCCTCAACTTGGTGTTATCTCGTATCTTCAGTATTTTGATAAAAAAATATTTCTCCTTCCTTTAGTATTGCATGAGTATAAGTTCATATTCTCACTAAAATGGGGGCTAAATATAGCATTATAAATTTTCACTCTTGACAATTTCACACTGAGTTTAGCTTCCCCCTATTTTCCTAGATCCAATTGTTCTCTTAAATTACCCATTTTATGGTCATCATTGCAAAATAAAAATTAAATTAGGAATTATTATTTAATATTCATTTAGTGACATAAAATTCCCCAAAATAGTTTTGTACTAGAGCACTAGTGCCCCTGTTCAACCTATTTTGGTCCTAATTTAAATATGTTATTGTTTCAATTTTAATATTTAAAAATCCAATTTATTTTGTTATCTTTTAATCATTAATTTTTTGGGAACTAAAGAAACATATATAAATACAAGTCTTTTATCATTTTAAATATCTAGCAATTTTTGAATCACAAACAAGCATACTAAAAGTAGTCAAAGAAAATTCAAGGGTAAAATTAGTAGTATTATTATAATGCTTTTATTGATCAAGATAATGCTTGTAGGACATTAGGAAGAATAAAGAAATAATTAACAAGGAGCTCTATTATGATCAATGATGCCATTTCTATGAAGATTTATGAGTTTTCCTTTATATGCTACCTAAAACAATCTATTATGTTTTATGGACTAACCTCTTGTAGGTATATCAAGTAATCAAAGCATCATTTAATCAAATTTGGTGGCAACTTAAGGTGTGAACATCACTTTGAAAGTTGTTTCATGCCTAACATAATATTATCCATTTATCATTTAAAATTTTAGTTAATTATTGCTTTAGCCTCTTCCCAACCTAGGGCATGCCCTCTTGATCATCGTCATTTGTTATACATGGAGGTAGAAATACCAAAATAGGTTTTGAATTAGGCAAGCCCCTATATAGTACAAAATTTTCTACTCTTTTCATGTGTGCAAGATAGATTCAAAAGTTTCATTATGAGTAGGTCACAAAATACATAGAGCATATTGTAACCTAGTTTTCAAAGTTTCCAGATCCAAAAAAGAAACAACCCAAGACCATGGTGCTACCACCCCTATCAATCTAGTTTGAGCTCAAATTTTAGTCACAAGTTCCTCTCTATATCTCCTTCTTAGATCTTCGATTTTCCTTACAATTTTTGTTTTCCTGTGTGTGATGATTACATTTTTAGATCTAGGGTTTTATGTCAAATAATCTTGTTTAAAAACACATAAAACCTTCCAATTTTACAACTCAAAAGGACCAAAGTCCTTGGTTATTTGTTCTACCTTATGGAAGTAATCCAATCATCCACCCTAGTTGGTTTTGTGTCCAAATGTGGAGTCAATTAAAATAAATTAATCCTAGTTGGATCTATGACCACTCTTCCTAATGTGTAGAACTAATATAAAATATTTATTTAATAGTCACAAAAGCCTAAAAATCGGTATTGTCTAGGGTGCCACTACCCTTCAATAATGTATTTTGGAACAATTTTAAATTTATTCTTGTTAGCATTTTTACATTTGAAAATCTAAACTTATTTTTTGGTTTTCTACAATTAATATTGTGGGAAATAATAAATGCATATAAATACAATTCCTTTTCACCATTTAAAGCTAGACAAAATTAACTATATAATTTTAATTCTAATTGTGTATCCAAAAGAGCAATCAAGAGAATAATTAGCAATAACTTTCATCAGTCAAGATTCATGATTAGCAATGCATCAAGTTTATGAGAAAGAATGTTTTATGTTAATTTTTTTTTTGTGAGAATCAACACTTGTAGGACCTTCAACTAAGCATCTGATTCTACTTGTATGAGATGAGTACCATGACTTCAAGGTATCAGGGGAAATAGATTTGAATGGTAAGTTGTCACACTTCATTTGTCACTTGATATTATCCTTTTTACATTGCTTAACCAAGGGTAAGCACTCTTTACAGAATCATAGCCATTATAGAGGTGGAAAAACCAAAATGGGGTTTTCTTAAGAAAGCCCCTATATATCACAACCCTTTATACCCTTTCTTGTTTGTAGGTGGTAGATCTTAAGTGGATTTGGGAGAGGAATGAAGACCTAATTACAAGATCAATTATTCAAGCATCCTTCTTCAACAAATTAAGGAAAGATGAATTATTCATCAGTAGTCAAAGTTTTGAAGCTGAGTCTAGGAAGGAAGAACCTATAGACTATGACCTACTAAGATCTATTCATATATTTTAGAAAATAACATTATCTAGTCTACGGTGCCACCGTCATTGACCAAGTAATTTTAGGCCTAATTTACATGCCAAGTTACTTGAAATAGTTTTGTTGTTTCTTGAAATCACAATAGTTTATTTTAGATCCATAGTTAAAAAAAAATTACATTTACATAATCAAATTAATTCAATTCCTAACCAATAAAATCTTTCCACATACAAAACAAAAAGAGGACCAAAATGTTGATCTATCATTCTCTATTTTTCTTTGATGACAGTCACCAAGTGGTCTTGTGTGATAATTTTTGGTTCCTCTAATGTAATGCTAGGAAATGTGTAATTTAGACCATAGATCCCTTTTCCCCATAATAAATGAATATGAAAAATATTCTTAGACTAGTAAATATAAAAAAAATAAATGCAACTAAATTATAATATAATGGATTTGGATGATATGTCGGTGTGTATATTGAGCCATAAAAAGTCAACCATAAGAATAAAAATATCAAGGAATGGGAAGAAAATATGGGAAAAATGTGCACAAAAAAATTGATGACTAAGTAGGGATGCAAAAATTGATGATATTTGTAAGTGTACGATAAAGGAATGAATTAATTTTTAAAATAGGATAAATGGATGGGGTATTTTTGTTCCAAATTAAAACTACCCTATAGTGAGAACTTAGTTTGATTGATCATGGGATACTATAGACCATAGTATGAGGAACTAACATGACCTTGTATCACATTCATTAGATTGAATCAATAATCAAGAAGGTTACTCCCACATCTCACAAAGTTATAGAGAAATTTGATGTTTACGATGTTGGAAAACCACAAATAAAAGGAATACCCTATCATACGTCAAGGTCATGAAATAAATAGATGGGAACAATGTGATACAACCATGAAATCATAACACACAAAAATGTAAGACTTTCCCCTAGCTTCACTGTTCAAAGCACACCATGACATGATAGATCATGGAAACCTTAAGCAAGAAAAGTAGGAAGCTCAAAATATATTTAAGAGATCCAAAGGAAAAAATGAAATAAAAAACATCGCAAGTACATTTTTCCACAATGATGGATGGGGGAATGTGATCTAATTTGAGTAATGATATATCGTACAAAGATAAAAAAAAATGATGGGTAAAACCTAGGATTCTTATAAAAGAGATGATCAAGATACCCAAAACCCAAAGGGGGTTAACAATTTTTTTGAAGTACCTTCTAATAAGAAATTCTTGGTGACATGGTAGACTAAATGATGAGACCTATTGACATGTATGTATAAGGATGAACCTAGATGGTGACACAAGATTGAACTTATTTATTTGACATGCATGATATGTACATGATGTATAAAATTTACATAATATGAGTTTGGTAGATGTTCTAGTATAATAAAATGATTAAAGTATGCATTAGATTCATTAGGATATGTCAAAAAAGTAATGTATGAAGCACAAAAATGGGATAGCTATCCAAGTCATAAAAAAATTAATTGGGAAAACCATGATATCCATAGATGAATGATGTGTTGTATGGGATGGAGGAGTATTAGGATGATATATGTTGTGTTAGATTGCATAGAGGTAAGGTGAGGAGTTAGAGATATAATAAAGACACTATGTTACACATGGTGCCTATTTTCAAACTTTTCACCATGATATTTATTCAAGGTGCCAAACAAGGTGGTTTTTACTATAGGACAAATTATTTCTCTTTAGTATTTCAATTTTGTTGAATTTTTTTCTTTTTTGATTTTTAATTTTTTGGAGATCTATGAATAGTGGGATATAAGGTGGATTCATGCATAAATTTTCTTGATATGGATGATGTTGAGCTGATCTTATTGAGGTTCACTATCTATAGTTATGAATTGATATGCTCCTAAAGCATTTTTAGTTGTGATCATCTACGGGCCTAACCAATTAGGTGAAAAAATTATTTTCTTATCTCTATCTCCACTATTTTTTTAATTTTCATTTAATGCAAGATCACTAATATGATATTTTGTAGACATGATATTTTATTTTAGATTCTATATAGACAATTTTGATAGGCTTAAATATGGTTAAAGGTATTGAGACACATCTCATCTAAGAGATCTAGTCAAGGAAACCATGCAAATCAATATTACACATCATTGATAAAAGAATTAGTGATATCCAAAATTATAGGAGCACAATAATTTATAGAGTATGGAGTGGAATCTATAGGTTTATAGATAGATGTATGATAATTATTTTAATATGGGATTCAAATGGATATGCCAATCATGACCAATTTTATTGATAATTTTCTTTAATATTTTTAGTAAAGTATTATTATTTGCATTTTTTTAACTATTTCCTTGAGGTAATATAAAGTAGACCATTGATGTTGGATACATAATTGTAAAAAAGATTGCAAACATCCCAATTCTTGAAATGTCTACCATTTTTGGAAAACGTGGTGGAGGGGATACTGTATAGATAAATGATATGATAGAGAGTGAATTTAGCAATTTGACTACTAGTAATGAGAGTGAATGGAATGAATTCAACCCACTTTGTGAATTACTCAACAATAATGATGATGAAATCATGGTCATTAAATGATGATGAATCACAATAACCAAGTCAAGGCCCCATTATGAAAAGGGTTAAAGTGATGTTATTGGTTGCAATGCTTATGAAGGCATATGAATGAGGTTTCCATGCTACTAGCATGCCAAGAATTTGTTGATATACTATCAAGTGTTGTACTTCATGGTTGGCCAATAATACCTTATTCACATAAATTTATTAGCAAAAATAATACCACTTGTGTGGGATTCATAGATACCATCATGTGTTAGTCTTGCATCACAAGGTGTGATTCTAGAAATGTTTAACATCCTAATAGAAAATCACCATATCTCCTATGGTAAAGAGTATCTATTAGTATGTTGGAATTGCATGATTGTTGGATAAATTCTTTGCAATGTGATGCAATGCTATAGGAAGGAAAACACTCACACAAACATTTGACAAGTCTTCAAACATTCTTTGTCCAATTTCTCTTCACTAACTCACTTTCCCTTCATTGAACACTTGATTTAGTACAACAAAACACTATTATATAGCTTCAATCTTTTATCAAATCTCTCAAACACATTAGAAAAAATTAGAAAGGTTGTCACAATCCAATCAACTTATACAACTCAAACATAATAATTTCCAAGTTAGACTATCATAACAATAATTAGGCCTAAGTAGACCCCATAAAATGGGAAATGACTCAAATGACCTTACAACAATATTGAATCAACAAAATTTAATCAATCTCCAAGATTTCAGTCATAGAAAACATGTCATTTTCAAGGTGCTCTTGCACCATACTCCTAGCCAAATGAATTCCAAGTCCACTTGAATTTGATGTTTTCAACAAACTGCATCCTTGATATACTCTGCCACTAACTCACCTTCAAACTGCTATAACTCACCTTCATTTTTACCATTGGTTTGAACTTTTCCATGCAAGTTAGGCTTCTATCTTGCTTGCCAACTGAAATTAGATTCTCCAAACTTTGATGCTTCTTAGTATCTTGTTCCCTCTTTTTTCCTTTAACCTTCAACTTGTCTCCTATCCAAAACATTAGCACAATAAAGAAATGACACATTAAATTCATTACAATACCTCCATCTATTTTTAGTTCTTTGCAAATCTCCATGAGAAATTCTTCCTTGATCAACAGTTCATCTAAGCTTCTCACCAACTCAATATATCTACTCTCTCTTTGCCTTCATGCCTAGAAATAACTGCAACACATTTGTCTTCTTCCATGAATGCTTCTTCTACATCTTGAAACTCTTCTTCATCTTTTATCTGCATTTTCCTTTGCCTTCTTGCTATCTTTTGAATGGGCCATGTAACTCTCTTTTTCACTGTCAAATTCCAACTTGTTGCTTGCTTCATCATCTACTCCAACTTCATTATGGACTCTTGGAACTATTTTTCCAACCTTCTTATGTCTTGCTCTAATTCTACAACCTCTTTGTCAAAATTCTCATCTTTTTCTCTTTTTCCTCTCTTCCTCTTCTTGCAAATATCTTCTCAAATTCTCCATCTTTCAGATGGTCTCTAAGAAAGTATCTCCTTCCTTCACAACTCACTTTTCTCTCAACTTTCTCAGCCTCACCTAGGTCCTTTCCACTTATCCTCAATCTCATCTTTTGACCACCAACTAGGTACTTCCTAACCTGCACACAACCACAACACACAAACCACAAAACCATAAACCAGCTCTCTACCCAACAACTTATGTGCTTTGATACCACTTTGATGCAATGCTAGAGGAATAAAAACACTCTCAAAAAGTCATTTGACAAGTCTTCAAACATTCTTTGTCCAATTTCTCTTCACTAACTCACTTTCGCTTCATTGAAAACTTGATTTAGTACAACAAAACACTATTATATAGCTTCAATATTTTAACAAATGTCTCAAACACCTAGGAAAACATTAGAAATCCTATCACAATACAATCATCAACTTATAAAACTTAAACATAAAAATTTCCAAGTTAGACTGTCATAACAACATTTAGGCCTAAGTAGACCCCATCAAATGGGAAATGACTCAAATGACTCCAACAATATTGAATCAACAAAATTTAATCAATCTCCATATTTTCTCATAGAAAAACATGTCATTGTCAAGGTGTTCTCGCACCATACCTCCTGGCCAAATGAATTTCAAGTCCACTTGATGTTGATGTTGTCAACGAATCAGATCCTTGATATACTCACACCGACTCACCTTTAAACTGCTCTAAATCACCTCTCTCATTTTACCTTTGATACCACTTTGATGCAATGCTAGAGGAATAAAAACACTCTCAAAAAGTCATTTGACAAGTCTTCAAACATTCTTTGTCCAATTTCTCTTCACTAACTCACTTTCGCTTCATTGAAAACTTGATTTAGTACAACAAAACACTATTATATAGCTTCAATATTTTAACAAATGTCTCAAACACCTAGGAAAACATTAGAAATCCTATCACAATACAATCATCAACTTATAAAACTTAAACATAAAAATTTCCAAGTTAGACTGTCATAACAACATTTAGGCCTAAGTAGACCCCATCAAATGGGAAATGACTCAAATGACCTTACAACAATATTGAATCAACAAAATTTAATCAATCTCCATATTTGCTTCATAGAAAACATGTCATTGTCAAGGTGCTCCTGCACCATACTCCTGGCCAAATGAATTTCAAGTCCACTTGATGTTGATGTTGTCAATGAACTGCATCCTTGATATACTCTGCCAGTGACTCACCTGGAAACTGCTCTAAATCACCTTCATTTTTACCTTTGGTTTGAACTTGTCCATGCAAATTAGGCTTCTATCTTCCTTTTGAACTGAAATCAGATTCTCCAAACTTTGATGCTTTTCAGTATCTTGTTCCCTCCTTTTTCCTTTAACCTTCAACTTGTTTCCTATCCAAAATATTATCACAATAAATAGATGACACATTAAAATCATCACATTACCTCCATCTATTTTCAGCTCTTTGCAAATCTCCATGAGAAATTCTTCCTTGATCAACACTTCATCTAAGCTTCTCACCAACTCAATATCTCCACTCTCTAAAATATGGTCTTTTATCTCTACTTTCTCTTCACCTTCATGCTTGGAAATAACTACAACACATTTGTCTTCTTCCATGAATGCTTCTTTTGCATCTTGAAACTCTTCTTCATCTTTTATATTCATTTTCCTTTTCCTTCTTCTTTCTATCTTTTGAATGGTCCATGTAACTCTATTTTTCACTGTCAAATTCCAACTTGTTGCTTGCTTCATCATCTACTCCAACTTCATCATGGAATCTTGGAATTATTTTTCCAACATTCTTATGTCTTGCTTCAATTCCACAACCTCTTTGTCAAACTTCTCTTTTCTTTTTCTCCTGTTCCTCTCTTCCTCTACTTGTAAATGTCTTCTCAAATTCTCCATCTTTCAAATGATCTCTAAGTAGGTCTCTCCTTGCTTCACAACTGACTTTTCTTTGAAATTTCTTAGCCTCGCCTAGGTCTTTTCCACTTATCCTCAATCTAGAGTTTTGACCACAAACAAGGTTCTTCCTAACCTACACACAACCATAACACACAAACCACAAAACCACAAACCAACTCTCTACCTAGCACCTTTTGTGATCTGTTACCACTTTGATGCAATTCTAGAGGAAGAAAAACACTCACAAACTCATTTGACAAGTCTTCAAACATTCCTTGTCCAATTTCTCTTCATTAACTCACTTTCTCTTCATTGAGCACTTGATTTAGTACAACAAAACACTATTATATAGCTTCAATCTTTTATCAAATCTCTCAAACACCATAGACAACATTAGATAGGTTGTCACAATCCAATCATCAACTTATACAACTCAAACATAAGAATTTCCAAATTAGACTGACATAACAACAATTAGGCCTAGGTAGACCCCATAAAATGGGAAATGACTCAAATGACCTTACAACAATATTGAATCAACAAAATTTAATCATATTTGCTTCATAGAAAACATGTCATTTTCAAGGTGCTCCAACACCATACTCTTGTCCAAATGAATTTCAAGTCCACTTGAATTTTATGTTGTCAAGAAACTACATCCTTGATATACTCTTCCACTGACTCACCTTGAAACTGCTCTAAATCACCTTCATTTTTATCTTTTGTTTGAACTTGCCCATGCAAACTAGGTGTCTATCTTTCTTGCCAACTAAAATAGATTCTCCAAACTTTGATGCTTCTTAGTATCTTGTTCCCTCCTTTGACCTTTAACCTTCAACTTGTTTTCTATCCAAAACATTAGCACAATAAATAAATGACACATTAAATTCATCACACACCGCATGTGATCATGAGGGGCCAAAAGTGGCAATATTATGGGTATTTGTAGGGTATGTGGATTACAACTTTTTTACCCAAAATTGATGAAATGAAAAGGGTTTTAGAGGAGACTTTAGCTTTCCACCAATATATAATTGGCTCTTGAATTCGGAATTTAATCAATAATAATTATTTATTTTCTATTAGAATTACTAATTAAAGTCCCAATCCATAGGTTGATTCAAAAACATCTATAACTTCAAATGGTATCACATTTTAAATCCAAAACATGCATCACGTTATATGCTTCAATAATTATAGGATTAAAAAAAGAAAAATTAAATTTCATGGAAGTTTTGACCAAGTTAAGGTGGTCAGACATAGCGAGTTTTTATAATTTTAAAAGTTGTAATAAAATTCATAATTAATTTTTACTTGGAAAAAAAAATTACAAAAAAATATGCATCACATCCGCATATGAGTCCTCTACTTATATATAAAAATATTATAGTAAAAAAAATATTATCATTTTATTATGGTTAGGGGTGGTCGCATTTATTAATCAATTTTATTTTTCCCTCAAATTTAAGTACTATCAAGATTGAAATTTCAAAATTTCACCAAATAGATTTTATTTATTTTAAATAAACCTGGTAGTTTAGAAACTAAATTCAATTTGCTACAGATTCTATTCTTACATATTTTTGAAATAATATAGTTAACTTATTCAAATTTTTACCTCAAGTTGCCTTAACACTCCATTTTTCTGAATTTTTGCTACAATTTAAGGGCCTATTTTTTCCATGATGATCCCGCCGCACATACCCCTCCATCTATTTTTAGCTCTTTGCAAATATCCATGAGAAATTCTTCCTTGATCAACACTTCATCTAAGCTTCTCACCAATTCAATGTCTCCACTCTCTAAAATATGGCCTTTTATCTCTACTTTCTCTTCACCTTCATGCTTGGAAATAACTACAACACATTTTTCTTCTTCCATGAATGCTTCTTCTACATATTGAAACTCTTCATCATCTTTTATCTTCATTTTCCTTTTCCTTCTTCTTGTTATCTTTTGAATGGGCCATGCAACTCTCTTTTTCACTGTTAAATTCCAAATTCTTAATTGCTTCATCATCTTCTCCAACTTCATCATGGACTCTTGGAACTCTTTTTCCAACCTTCTTATGTCTTGCTTCAATTCTGCAACCTCTCTGTCAAACTTCTCTTATCTTTTTCTCTTTTTCCTCTCTTCCTCTACTTGCAAATGTCTTCTCGAATTCTCCATCTTTCATATGGTCTCTAAGCAAGTATCTACTTGCTTCACAATTCACTTTTCTCTCAACTTTCTCATCCTCACCTAGATCCTTTCCACGTATCCTCAATCTAGTCTTTTGACCACCAACAAGGTTCTTCCTAACCTACACACAACCACAACACACAAACCGCAAAACCATAAACCAACTCTCTACCCAAAATATTTTGTGCTCTGATACCACTTTGATGCAATTCTAGAGGAAGAAAATCACTCTCAAAAACTCATTTGACATGTCTTCAAACATTCTTTGTCCAATTTCTCTTCACTAACTCACTTTCCCTTCATTGAACACTTGATTTAGTACAACAAAACACTATTATATAGTTTCAATATTTTATCAAATCTCTCAAACATCTCAGACAACATTAGAAAGGACATCACAATCCAATCATCAACTTATACAACTCAAACATAATAATTTCCAAGTTAGACTGTCATAATAGCAATTAGGCCTAAGTAGACACCATTAAATGGGAAATGACTCAAATGACCTTACAACAAAATTGAATCAACCAAATTCAATCAATCTCTAAGATTTGCTTCATAGAAAGCATGTCATTGTCAAGGTTCTCCTACACCAAAATGGTTTCAAGTTAAATGAGGTGGAAGGTTTTGATTGTATGTGTATGCATAGATGCCATTATGCCATGGTGATTCAAGACAAAAAAATATCACACACCATTATTTTACAAGGAATATCATATTTTGGATTCAAATTTTTTTTGACCAGAAACTCACATATGTGATTATGATTAGGAATATTGACCAAGTATCCAATGGTGGCCACTACATCAACTAATTTATTATTTAGTTGAGGAATTTTCCCAATATGGATGTGTGTAAAATATTCCTTGAAGCCATAAACCATATTTTTTTATGGGAGAAGCTTATCACCCTTCATTTGATATTCATTATTGACATATTTAATGATAAGACATGAATCCACATAGACTTACAAGTGACTGATGCTATATTGAACTACTAGTTTCAATCTAATGATTAAGGATTAGTATTAAGTTATATTTTTAATACATAGGAATTCTAACTTTAAATACTTAGGAATGAGACCACATTGAAGAGTAATTGAAAGGAAACCTACACCTAAGTAACATTTTGTGAATGCTTCATCAAACTATAAATTACATATTGGTTCATCATGGATCATGAATATGTACACAAGAAGAAATTAAATCACTAAAGGATGTGTTCCTATAAGAGAGGTTCCAAAAAGTTGATATGTGTTTACCTATCCATTAATTTACTTATAGTTGACATAGTCCATGCAAAATTCACTTACCACTTTATTGATTTATCCACACAATCTATAATCATAGTCCTAGAAATAAGGTACTTGACTAGGTCAACCTTGTAGATTAGCTTGATTTTATGGATTGGGATAAAGTGGCTAAGCTTTTAGTAGGAAAGGAAAAAAAAAAGAATCCTTTCCACATTAGAGATTAATTGATTTCATACCCAAAAAAAGTTAGAATGATATAATAGGTAGTCCTTTCTTTTTTGTTCTCACTATGTTGAGCCAAAAGTATCCTCAATGTAGCTATTGTGGCTAATATGTACAAGAAAGAGGGTTCCCATTGAATAGGAGGAATAAGAATCAATGGTAAGGCTAGATATTACTTGATCTTATCAAAGACTTATTGAAAATATGTATCCCACTAAAATTAATTATCCTTGTGAAGAATTGTGAATGGTTAACATTTATCTACCAACTAATCAACAAATTGTTTGATAAACTAAAGTATTCCTTGTATACTTCTCAATTTATTTAATTTCCTTGGTAGAGGATAACTCAATAAATTTACAACAATGAATGCTTGAAAGACTGACAAAAGGTTAGCTCATAAAACATAATGGATTGTTGTAACTAACATGTAGAGGATAACTCAATACATCTTCATGGTTTGGCATGATTGATAATAATATATCCTTGCATATAAATTGCTCCATTCTTTTTTATGTATTGGAAACTTGAACTTAATTGATGAAAGTGTTGTAATAATGTTCCTAATAGGCATGTGCAGGATCATCATGGAAAAAATAGGCCCTTAAGTGGCAAAAAAATCAGAAAAATCAAAGTTAGGTAGCTTGATGTAAAAATTTGAATAAGTTATCTATATTATTTAAATTTTTTGTCAGAATAGAATCTTTAGAAAATTGAATGTAGCTTCTAAACTACTAGATTTAAAAATAAAAATAAAAAATTATTTGTTGAAAATTTGAAATTTCAATGCAAAGTAGTAATTTAAATTTTAGTGAAAAATAAGAAGTAGGTGTCCTGGCTCCCACCACCCTAACCACAATAAAATGGATAATATTTTTTTTATAAGATTTTAGATATAAGTAGAGGAATCATGTCCTAATGTGATGTATATTTTTGTAATTGTTTTCCCAAGTAAACAATTAATTATGAATTTTTTATTACAAAATTTAAAAAAATATTAAAACTCTCAGATGTCCTGGACCACCTTAACTTGGTCAAAAATTCATGAAATTAATTTTTCTTTTTTTAATCCTATAGTATGTGAAGCATAGAATGTGACATATGTTTTGGATTCAAAAAATTTGATACTATTTGAAAGCTATAGATGTTTTTCAATCAATCTATCAATTAGGAGTTTAGTCGTAATTTGAATAGAAAATGAATAATAATTACTTATTAAATTCAAAGTAAAGAATAATTTATGTTGGTGGAAAGTTGAGAATCTCCTTTAAAAGCCCTTTTCGTTTCATCAATTTTGGGTAAAAAAAATTCATCAGCCACATACCCATCATATTGCCACTTTTTGGCCCACCATGATCCTGCACATAATTATACACTCGACTACGCTTGATTTATTTTAGGATATTCAATTTTCTCAATAGTTTTTCTAGGTTTTGAAATGGTGAAAATACCTTGTATTTATATACAATTGTTCTAATTTCCCAATTATAAAATACCAATGGCCAAAAAGTGAAATTTGAAATTCAAATAGTAAATTAATGATACCATCATATTCAAATTTGGGGCCAAATTAGGTGGTCTAGGGCACAATGCACCCTAGAAAATATTTACCTTTTTTAGACTATAAAAGTGTTGTGGGAAAAATATGAAATGCATAATTTCATTTCCCATGTTTGATTTTCTAAGAATGTTTATAAAATGGGTGTAGACATCTAAATTTGACCACTTATGTTTGGTCAAATTTACCTCTTTTGATCTAAATATCCTCTTATCTACATTAATTAAATAATATTGTTATTATTTAATTAATACCCCACAAAGTCCTCTAAATCCCTAGGGTATTTAATTAAATAATTAAATACTTTTCCCCTTATCCTTTTCCTTAAAAAAATTAAATAAATAATCTATTTATTTAATACCCTCATGTCTCATCCTCCATAATCCAATCCCCATCTTAATACACCTCCTAATCCTATCATTAGGGATGTGCACATTCCTAATCCATGATTAGGATGTGTCATATCCTCCAAATTTTGCAAGTTGGCTCCTAATCTCTCTGAGCCACCTAACTCTCCTCTAATTATCCATTAATTAGCTTGGTCTAATCCATGGTCAACCCCCAATGAAATTTTTATTTCCATTTTAATCTACCCACATCCCAATGGAATTTTTAATTCCATTTTATTCTCCCAATACCCCTCATAGAATTTTTAAATCCATTTACAATCCCCATATCCTTCCTAATGGAATTTTAAATTTCATTTATTCGTCCAAGGTTTCTAAGGAATTTTTAATTCCTTTTATCATTCCCACACACATTAAAAAATGAATTTTTAATTCCTTTGGTCAAATCTTGATCTCAACGCTTGATCTTCTTCCCTCTTTCGATCTCCACTGTCCATTTCCATTCCCATTTCTAAATGGCTAATACTTAGCCATTTTTTCATTCTGAACCATTCTAACCATATACTACCACATTCTAACTCATACAACCATGCTCAACCATTCTAACCATATACTACCACAATCTAACTCATACAACCATTTGCAACTATTCTAACCATATATTACTGCATTCTAGCTCATACAACCATTCTCAACCATTCTAACCATATAGTACCACATTATATCACATTCATCCTAATATTTCAATCTCCATAGCCAAATCCTTGCAACCATAGCTATCTTGCATCCTTTTTGTGACCAAATCAAGCTACAACAAGCCATTATACTATCAAAATCAATATAGAGCACACATATCAAGCCATGCAAAAGGGAAAACAAACTCATCAACCTCAAACAAGGTAATATTTTGGTACATTTTATTTACATGTTTGAGTTTCATCTTGAGCCCAATATAGAGTGTTTTGTTTTGTTTTTATCTTCTTTCTTGAGTTTATTTCTTGTAGCTTTGGATGAGGTAAAAACATTCCACACATTTCTGGCATGCCCGGTGGGAGCCACATCATGGGTGTAGTTTATGTTTACCATTATTTGAATTTTTTGTAGGTTTAGATTGCACACGTAGGGGTGATTCTACCCCAATGGGAAAATATGCTAGACTCAGAGGCAGAACTGAAGTAAGAACAAGTGAACTTGCTCTTGCCCTTCCATCAAAAGGGTGAACTTGCATTATATCATCCAGATCACCAATCATAGAGGTGAATCTGTGTAAGATAACCTGAACAGGTGGACCTGCTTAAGATAGAGGCAAACTTGCATGAGTTATAGAGGTGAAGGAACATATTCCCCTCCATCTAAAAGGAAAATGTGTTCCCTCTTCTTTAGAAGATAGATGATCCTGGATCATAGACCAAGGCAGATTTTCTCTATGTAGGGGAGAATTTGAGGTATTCCAGAATCTTTAATTTTTCGATTTGAGCTTCTATTTGATTTTGGTTTTGGATACTAATCAGCTTACTCACTTGTCTATGATTGTGTGGTTTTCCTAATGTTTGTGCAACAAATCATTTGTCCAAGACTAGAGATTGAAACTACTAATTCATTTCTATAGGACAATAGGTTGAAGACCCCTAGTTTAGCTCTATTTGTGTGTCTTTGTTTCACACTAATTTAGGCACACGTAGGTTAACTAAAGGGTCAATTAATTTTTTTGTTGTGTTTGGGAGTGATTTGTTGATGTATCCACTCCCCTTCCACCTTTTTTTCATCTTGGGTGATGAGAAATCACAACTTGTTCCAGTCTAGTCTAGTCTACCCAGGAAGTACTAGTGCATGTAAGCTCTCCCCTTGTGCTATGTGTGAGCCTAGGGACCAAATGAAATGTCTAGTATTTCCTTCCTTTAGTGAGACCTACCTAGGATTTCATCACCTGAGGGATGATCTCGACCATGTGTTATAAAGGGGTGAAAGCCAAAGTTGTACCCAAATCTAGTCACATCATGTCTAGCAAAGCATCGAAGCTAGGGTGATACCTATATAGGACATATAGGGTTGGTCAAACTTTCTAGTACCTCACTAGGGCTCCTGATCCATGCTTGTGATGGGATAGTGTTCATGGTTGTGCCTCACACAACCTCCTAGTGTATCAAGGATGCATGAGATAGCATGTTCAACCTAGATAGAGACCCGTGTTTAGCCATGGATTGGTGTAATGCAGGGGATGTGCATTGTACCTTGAAGCTACTCACCACATACTCCCTTGGGTTGAGATAGAAATCCTCATGGTGGACTATGATGGTCTCTGAGAGAGAGCATGAAGGTGAGCCCGTGGCATCTCTTGATGACCCTATGCCACTGAATTGCTAGATATCTTCCTTCGCGAGAAAGGGTGAACCAGAGAACTACCCCAGTATCACAAAGTATTAACCTTGGGGTGTCCCCTCAAGGTGGTGGGCCTAAATCAAGTTAGAAATCCCATAATACTAATTTTAGGATTGTGATCCTGGAGTGTCTTCTTGTGCGATACCAGTGCTTTTCATCAGTTTGAGTTAGTTTTTCCTTTGCTTGTTGTTTGTCATGTTTTTTTCCTTTTCCATAGTCTTCCCCTACCCTCAATTGTGAGTTTGCTTCTCACAGGGGAAAAATTGCATTGTGGATAGGCGATCCTACCCTGTGAAGGGAAATTCCACGTCTTAAGTCTAGTCTACTCATCCTTTAAGCGATCTCACTCTAGTCAGGGGTGAATTTTCTTGTTCATCCCTTAGTTAGGCGACCCTGCATCCACCTTTTTTTTTTGAATAGGCAATCTTGTTACCCTTATAGGAAAGTTTGTGTCTAGTTTGTATCACCCCCTCCCCCCTGTTCCTTGAATGGGTGATCCTACTAACTATAGGGGTGATCCTATGACTCGTCTATGTCATCCTCATCTACTTGTTCCCTGAATAGGTGATCCTACTATCTACAAGGGTGATCCCATGTCTCATCCATGTCTCCCTCATCCGTACATCCCCTAGAATAGGTGAACCTATTGTCCAAAGAGAAAATCCTGTGTTCAATTCGTACCATACCCATTTTGTAAACCTGAAGAAAGTGGCAATCCTAAACCATAGATAGGCGATATTATGTCATGTGCTTGCCTGTATCTTTCTAGCATCCCAAGATATAGATGATCTCACTACCTAGATAGGAAATCCTATGTTACACAAAGGTGATTTTGTGATCCATTAGATAGGCAATCATGTTACCTAGAAAGGTAAATCTGTTACCTGCAAAGGTGTATCTGCTTCCCATACAAAATCTAGAAAGTTAATCCTTCATGTCACAATTAGCCTATATCTTTCTCATTCTGAAACTATAGTCCAATCATTTTTCCACTACATATCCATCTCTAAAAGATCACTTTCATCTCATCAACCCTCAACAATCTATCCAAACATCATCCCCTTTTAGCAAGGAGTCAACTAGACCTATCCTTTATTCATCCAACAATCATCCCCATCATTTTGGTTGTATCCTTGCACTTAGGAATTAATCCTATCACATCCTTCAATCATCCTAATATGAGCTTAAATTTCATCTTAATTTGAGCTTTAATCCAATCATAATTTGAGCTTCAATCCAATCCTAATATGAGCTTAATATACATCCAAATTTGAGCTTTATTCCATTCATATCCAGGATCTTTGGATATCAAAATAAATCTTATGACCTCTTCTTCCAAATTCTTCTAATCCATTCTATTTATCTTTTCATATGTAGACAATGACAAATGTCCTAAGCCTGTGAGTGCCATTTTTTTTCATCCTTGTCCTTCAATAATTGAATAATTTTAGTTATTCAATTATGTTTGATCATATTCCTCTATTAAGTAAATAATTTTTAATAATTATTTAATTAACTCACTTTCTAATCTTTATTCTATCCTGATCAATTAAATAAAATAATTGCATCACTAATTTCTCCCTCTTCTTCAATAGTTAAATAAATTATTATTTATTTAATTATTTTGTCACCTTTCATCTATAGTTAAATAATTACCATTAATTATTTATCTATTCATGGTTTTTTAATTCTTCTATAGTTAAATAATTATTAAAACTATTTAACTATCCCATGCCACCTCCCCTATTAAATAATTAATCTAAATTCATTATTTAAGGTCTAATTTTCATCTCTCCAGTTAATTAAATTGATAAATTTAATTAAATGCCCCTCTTTTCATTTTCTCCAAATAAATAATTTATTTTCCACTTGTCCATTTCCTCCACTCTCTCCATTTTTGAATAAATACTTTAAAATGCACCACCTAGTCAAAGATGTTCTGTCATAATCCCCTGTCATAACATTTATTTTTGTCATAGTTGTCACGCGTCATAGCCATCGACATCATAGCCTTTCCATGCATGGCATATTTTTGGTGCATTAATTTTGGATTGTTCATCTTGGCATCTTTTCTGAGACTTAATCTCAACCATCCATTTTGTAACATCCCTCTCATGCATTCTCATCCATTGATCTTGGAATCTTTCTAGAAGATTAATCTCAACCGTCCATTCGAAAGGTTGTCTATAAAAGCAAACTTTGTTCTCCATTTTCACCTTAACAACTATTCTTCTCCAACTTTCAACTTACAATTTGCAGGTATTTGCACAAGTTAGACTACAAATCTGATGCCATATTTGCAAAAGGAGAAATAGGAGAGCAAGAGAAGTGATTCAAGTTGAAGCATGGGGAGTATTTTGATTTGATGTTTTATTTTCCTTATGCTTTCATTGTTTTCTCTTGTTTGGATGAGGCTAATAGTTTAGAAGTGTTGGCTGTCACTTTATCCATGCTATTTGATTTATGACCCCATCTCACATTGGTGAACCCAACAATTTTGTAGAGAAATTTGGGTGTTTTCTTGTTTATTTTCGTTGTTTTGCAGATTACAGCCAAGAATTCATATGAAATTCCGTCATCTTCTTTCAAGCATAGAAAAATGGGCACAAAATATTTTAAAATAATTATATGGGTTTCGTAGGCCTCATTCTCAGCTTTTTAGAACTTAAAACCGTTTAAAATTTCATTAAGATTTGAGAAAGTTATGGCTGTTTTTAGTGATCAAGGTTTTTAAGATTTGGATTCGGTGAGATACAATTTCTTCGTTTGCGTTAAACCTGCGTGCGAGGGATTTTGCAAAAAATTCCAGGGGTTTTGAAAGATCCTATCAATCTTAGCTTTCCATGGATATCTATGGTTTAAAATTTTGTTTGCGTTTTGAAGTTATCACGCTTTAGTTTGTTGTTTTGCATTCTGGTTGCGCTTTTCGTTTTACTGCATCGCTATTTATAATTATTTTGGCTTTGGAGTCTTGACTCCCAAAATTACTTCTTTTAGATTAATAAAAAGTGAGCTCTTAGTTTAGTTTTCTTTGATTTCTTTTTCTTAGTTTAGTTTTACGGTCTCTTTATTTTCTAGTTTAGTTGTTATTAACTTTATAAGGTTTTAGTTTGGTTTTTAATCTCTTGTCCTAACTTAGTTTTTTGTAGCTTTCTCGTTGGTCCAAGACACTTATGAAACTACTAACTTGTGGTTTTTCAGCTCCATTAGTCGAAGACTCATTTCTCAAACAATGTGTTTGTGATTTCTAGTTTAGAAAACACTTCCATTGGTGCATTAAAATGAACATGTGCTTGATTATGTCTGACTGTGCTTGAAGGTGGTAGGTGATTATGCTCTCACCTTGTGAAAACTAGGTGATCAGAAAACCAGGCCCACCTTATTTTTTGTCACTCTCATGACTTAATAATCGAAGTATTCTCTCCCCTTGCACTTTTGAGTGATCCTGGGTGTAAGAGAAATAGTTATTATTTCTAGAAATGGGTCTGCCTTAAGGGAAAAAGTACTCACCTTAAGGGACGACTTGACCGGTAACAGGCTAAATCCAAGCCACTTCTAGCTGGGATATAAAATGGGTGCTTAAGGGAGGGTTGAGCAGTGTGGAATGTGTGTCACATGAATGAGAGTAGTACTTCCATTAAACCTTGGTGAGCACATAGCCCTCCCTGGGAGGCTGGGTGCCTATTGGGTGATTGTCTCTCACTCGTATTGGCCAGCCCACTTTCGAATGGATGCCCTAACTAGACACCCTATTATTTTAGAGCGGCGAGCAAGCGTGGTATAGTGTAGGGGAGGTGAGGTGACCATGTGCAGGAGAATGCTTTCCACTCATTGGGCTCCTTGATTAGAGATAGCAATTCTTGGGAAGTGACTACCCAAGACTTCAAAGTTGGTGTGCCTATAGAAGTGAGTTCCATGGAGGGGAGTTACTGCCACCAAACTTATAAGCTATCCACTCTCGAGAAGGAGAGGTGTTCAACACCAATCCAGGGTATATCGGTGGGCTATACCAAGTATGAAAGCCCTTGGCCTATTAGGATCATGCTTGTCTTACCTGTGTTTTCTTACACTAAAACATTGTGCTTGTCAAGTGCTTTCTGAATTTTCAAACAATATTCACCACATTCACAAATCTAGACAAAAACATTCGACCTTTGACATATCAGATTTTTCTTCAATACATTAGAAAACTAAAAATTTTGCAACCTATGACACAACTGTTGAATCACATTTTATTAAACTGAAACACATTTTCCATACTATGACACATTTGTATGATAGCAACAAAACCCTCATGCAAACCAAAATATAATTCTAAGCATTGTCTGCCTATTGTCAAACACTTTTCCCAAGAGGACTCTATCAGAAACCAACTCTGAAATTGCTCAAAATCTTTATCATTCAACCATTAATTTGCATTTTTTGCCCTAGGATTAAACTTTCAAATTTTTGATTTCATCCATTAGGTTTCATAATCATCATTTTCAACATTAGCTTGATGATAGCTTTTCATTTTTGCATACTTTGGGTTAGGCCAAGCTTATCACAGTTTTCAAATCATTGCTTTTAAAACTAGGTTATCTTGGACTTTGTCATTCATTTCTATTTTCAATCGTTGTCCTTTTGTGAGGATTTCCAACTTAGCAGTCTAGTTAGGAGAACTCACTAGTCATCTTAACCTTGTCACTTTGTCATTTTCAACAAGTCCTTTGGTAACTAAAATTGAAAACAAAGATTAAGCTTAGAGTGCTTAGGTACTCCTATCTCCAAATTGCATTCATTTTAGTTCCTAACTTGCATACTTTATTCCCAAAAAATCCAAAAAATATCATTCATCCTAGTTGTGCTTTTGAACCTAGACCTTGCATTAGCTCCCTCATTAGTCCTCATTTTGCACCTTGACATTGCAATTTTCCTAGTCCACATTGTCATTTTCCTAATCAACATTGTCATCCAAGTCAACATCGTCATCCTAATCACCTTGGCTTTTGGCACACTTGCATTATCATCTCTTTGCATCATCATCCTAGTCACCTTGGCTTTTGACATACTTGCATTATCATCTGTTTGCATTGTCATCCATTATCACACAAAAAGGAAAAAACACAGACTAGTGTCATACTTGCATTATCATCATCTTGATTTGAGCAATTTCCTTGATGGTGGAAACAAGACTTCAAAGAAAGGAAAGACAAATGGAAGACTTTGGACAAGACTTTGACAACAACGCAGCAGCACTGGTCAATGGTGGCTGGAGTATTATCGAAGTCGCTTCAATATCCCGCCTCGACGGAAATCATATGAAGAGGCCGCGAAATCAGGCGAAATGCCTCATGCGGTGCCGAGAATCAAAATAATTTTGAAATCGTTATCCGGCGATAGCATCAACACCTCGGGCCGAAAGAGCGCAGAGGCATTATGCCGCAGACGCCTGAACGGCTTTGCGCTTTGAAGCGCATCAATTGAAGCTGAAACACGCAGGCAAAATCATAATAGTTAACGTATGTCAGTGTCATGCAAGTCAAAAAATCTCCACCTCAACTAATACAACATCTATTGGAGGAACATCTACTATGTCCATGCCTACAACATCCACATCATCTTCACAAATGATAGGAATAACCATTGGGTCCACATCAACCGAAGCAAATCCCACAAATCCTATGTTGGTATTTTCATCTATGACAATGGGGGCATCCTCATCACATCCTTGTGGTAGAGTCTCATCTAATCCCTTTGGAGGAAACCCACGACAAGTCTTTATTCAAGGCCCTCAACACAACATAAATAAATCATCGACATTAAACATCCCACATGGACAAGGAAAAAATATGAACATCCTACATGGACAAGGACTAAATATGAACATCCCAAATGGACAAGGACAAGGACAAAATATGAACATCCCACATGGACAAGGACAAAATATGAACATCCCACATGCATGAGGACAAAATATGAATATCTCACATGGACAAGGACAAAATATCCACCTACCATATGGACACTTCCAAGGAACAAACACTACCATGCTACATGGACAATTCCTTAAACAAGGACAAGGAACTCAAATGATGCAAAATATGTGTAACTTTGGCAATCAAATGAGTTAGGGATTTTAGATACCTCAAATACAAACAAACATGGTTGGGTCACATATTCCCACATACTCATCCCAAATTCATACTCAACAACAAATTCCCACTCACAACTAGCAATATCAACAAACACCTAATCATAAGATACCCTACTTTCAAGAAACCAATGATCTTATTGTACACACCTTGCTAGCAAAAGTGGATGACCTTCAAAAACAGATGGAAAATATGAAAACCTTTGGCAAGAAGACGCAAATGCCATACAACTTATGTCCATATCCTTTTGATACAACTTTTTACATGCCACCATTTCCACATGGTTATGTGGCTCCAAACTTCAAAAAATATAAGGGTAAAACAAATCCACTTGACCACATCAGAGAGTTCATAATAAGTTGTGTGGATATTTCTCATGAGCACACATATCTAATGTGGCTGTTTCCTAAAAGCCTCGCAGGACTAGCCTTAGAATGGTTCTATACACTACAACCCAGAATATAGTCATGGAAAGAACTTGCTAAAAAATTCATGAAAAATTACACATACAACATTGACATAGACACCTCCATTACCAACCTATTCCAACTCACACAAGAAGATTCAGGTGAAACCTTTTTACCATTCTTTCAAAAATGGAGGGGCCTAGCAAGTCGCTATCATATAGACATACCCAAAAAGGAAAAAGTTGACATGTTCGTACAAACGGTATTAGGCCCACTAAAAAATGGCTTGTGTGTTCATTGTTACACAAATTTTGCGGACCTAGTTGAACGGGGTGTCCAATTTGAGCAAGCCCTCATTGCTGAAGGAAGGCTAAAATACAGTCCCAAAAACACAAATGCAAACCCTCCTCTTGCTGAAAAAAAAATACTGAGTTCAGAACAAACATGTCACCAACGATGGTGTGGTTGATGCTAAAGCTGTCAATGCTATGGGTCCTATGATTACTTTAAAAGGGACACAACCAAAAAATACATAGATGATGACACAGACCTATGTTGCTAATGCTATCCAGAAAAATCAAAATAATCAAGGAAATCAAAATAATCAAATACAAAGACAACCTAAACACCCCAATCAATTCCCTAGAGGACATACATACACTCCCTTGGGTGAGTCTATTGAAGAAGTTATCGGGAAATTCCTTTAGAATGGTGTCATCACACTTAAGGACCCCAAACCATATGACCTTGGGCAGTTTAAACCATCTTGGTGGGATGATAATGGATTTTGTGACTATCACCGAATAAAAGGACACAAAACCTCTTCTTGTAGACAATTAAAAAACTTGGTACAAGATCTTATTAAAAAGTGTATCATTGAAGTCGGTGGACCACAGTTTTCTTCTAATGTAGATTATACAATCCACAAGAACCCACTACAGGATCATTGTTCTGGAAACCTATCTACGTCAAATAAAAATAACAATAGTCGAGCCAACTATTCCCGTATTGGATATGACTATTCTATGGGACCTATCGTACATCACATTAGAACAACTGATGAACATGTTTGCACAGTCACCATCAGAAAGACCCCTAAATGCAATATCACCACCCGCGCCAAAAAGGTCACCATAGTCGGCCCTCCTCCCCCTAGACAACCAAAGGTAACAATAGCTAGCCCGTCCACTTTGCAGTTGTAATCACGTCCACAGAACAAGTAGTCCCAACCTAAAGGAAACTTTTATCTTATTGACCAGCTTGGAAAAACACCTGCACAAATCTCTATCCTTGAGTTGTTACGTATCTCGCCTGCCCATAAAGTCATCCTAGATAAAACATTGCAAGAGTCCTCCATTCCACAAGATATTGATGTCAGCCAATTCGAAGCCATGGTAGGATATCTCATGACTCCCCACCATATCACCTTTTCTAACTAAGACTATTCGTCATCCAAATCCAACCGTAATGATGCCCTTCATATCGAAGTTTTTGTTCATAAACATAAGGTCAGACGAGTCTTAGTAGATGGTGGAGTAGGACTGAATATATGTTCCTTAAAATTGGTCAAGGCACTAGGCTTTTCTGATGCTTGTGTAGACGCGACAAGAAGCATTGTTATCAAGGCATATGATGATGAAGAACATTACTCTCGAGGCGTAATTACAGTTCCAATTTGATTTGGGCCAGTCATTGTCGACACAACTTGTCAAGTTCTGGATTTGGACCTCCCATACAACATTTTACTCAGTTGACCTTGGATTCACACACTGAAAGTCATTCCCTCTACGTATCACCAATGTTTGAAGTTTCCTTTTGAAGGCACTGAGATTACTATACACAAAGACCTTGATTTGTTCCAATATTGTACCAACTTATGCAGTGTCTCAGAGCATCAAGTGCCTATCAATAGGGAAGCTTCGACATCCTTGTCTTCCAAATTCATTGACCCATCAGCACTTGTGAAGCATTTCACATCCACATCCATCACCACATCATCTCACTACATTGATCCATCTTCATTGACCAAGTCATACACTCCATTTACCCTGCCATCAAACCCCAAGGTCCAAATTCATGACATGGGATGTGGAGAATATCGTATGGATAATTTACCAGCAAACAACAATGCTAATGTTGTTGATAGAGATCAAAATTCCAACATTGATGTCAAGATAGTTATAGAAGGAACACAAAAGAATGGTTGTGCTTGGATTGAAAAATTTCGGGAC
>VDFB02189886.1:0-21411 GCA_007258455.2 Sequoia sempervirens
AAGACCCCTCCTAGTTCTCCGTCAGCTTCACAATGAACATAACCATCAGTCAATCCAATGCTTGAGTCTCCAGATTCAACGAAATTATCTGTAGAAGAGGAGTTAAAGAAGAAATTTGAAGATCATGAAAATGGCTAACTCTGGGTTAAATGGGCGCCCCTGAAAGGAAGGGGCGCCCATGAATTCGAAGGTCGAGATGAAGCTTTTAGCAAGAGATGCCTCTAGAACATTCTTTTCAGAATCAGTCATGCTCCGCGATGGATCTCTCAGCTCACCTATTGGATCAGCCTGCAAACTAGAAATCAGAGGCAAATTAGGGGATCAAAATGGAGAAAAGTTGAAAATGCCAAAAAATGGCTAACACTGGATAAAGTGGGCATCCCTGGTGCAAAAGGGCGCCCAACTTATCATGCCTTAGAAAATTTTCAAGATTTTCAAAGAAGTTTCAAAATTGCAAGTGAAGGAAGGCGTCCAAGTTCAATGAAGCTGAGATTTTAGGGTTTTTGAAATAAAAGCAAAACAAAACAAAACCCTAGGTCTATTTAACCTCTTTCTTTCATGTAATTTTCATTAATTTGTAGGTAGCATTCAGAGGAGAAAGTTGAAGCAGCAAGTCTGAAGAATTTTTATGATCCAAGAATTCATGTTTGCTGGTTTTTCATCAGATTTTTCAAATCAGCAAGCATAAAACCTTGCTTTTTCAAGCTTTTTCATCCAGAATATCAAGTTTTACAAACAAAAGGCCAAGGTTTTCAAATTTTCAAACATCTGGGTCTTTTCACTTCAATCTTCTGAAGAAATTTTCAAGAACTTCATCAAGTTGCAGCAGCTGCTTTTATTTTGCATGTCAGTGAAATCCTCAGTGCATTTAGTTTTCAACCATTTGGATCCTCTCAAATCAATCTTCTGAAGAAAACCCATATCACAACTTTTTTCAAGAAAATTTCAAAACCTAGGGTGGGCTGCTTTTTCGATCAGCGATCAGGGTTTTGCAAATCTAATTAATTGGGCCCATTTCTAATCTTGTTCTGAACAAAACCCAGGTGCCAAATTTTTTTGAGAAAAATTGAAGAAATTAGGGTTTGCTGCTTTTTAGGCAAAATTCAAAATTTTCAAAAACGGACGATCTGGGTTGTCTTGCATCAAAATTCTGAGCAAAACCCATATCTCAGAAAAAATTTCTCAAAAATTTGTCCGTTGTAGCAAGAAAATCAACATTCTAAAAATAGAAATTGCTCAAGGCTTGTCTGCAACTAGGCAAGTTTACATTCGTTCTTCAAGTTTTCCGAAATGGAGTACATTCCCAATGTTTTCAAGACTGAATCAACTCTCTATCACAATTATATCAAAACAGCTGAGACAAATTTGCATCATATCAAGCCAGTGTTTGATCTACATGCCTTGGAGAGAGCAGGCAACACCTCAATCAGGAACCTAGGACATTTTGGACTCCTTGCAGCAGCATCTATTCCTATCTCGGTTCAGAGTCTTGAATTCGTAATTGCTTGCATCAACCATTACAACCTGGCCACAAGGGAGATCCAGTCAGCTGATGGAAGATTAATTTGCAGTCTAAAGCCTGATGTGATTGAGAAGTGTTTTTCCATTCCCCCATGGCCTAAAAGCATTACTCTCTCAAAGGGTCAATGTGAAAGGATATGGAATATGCATAAAGATAAATATAGTAAGAAGATTGCACAGAGGTGGATGAAAGAAAAACATAAGACTTTTCCTAAGAATGTCGGGTGAGGAGAGTTTAAGGATGAAATTGCTATCATCATTACCTTGCTCAACAGGGTCACTGACTCTGAAGATGCCACCAAGTTTCAACCTTGGATTTTTTACGCCATACCCCACATCATGAAGAAAACTGAGTTCTATGATTGGCCTACTTTTATCAGTGACAATTTACATCAGTAAATAACAAAATACTTCCAGTTTCATGTATTCCACATGGTGTCTTACCTAGTCTACCTCGTGGCCTATCAGGGCGAATTTAGAGGGTTGAATGCCGAGGGATCATTGAGTGTACAACATATATATAACTACTATCCCCAGTTGGAGTTCACAAAGTTGTTGCATCACTACAAGAGAGTGAACGAGGCTTTTCTGATGTACACAGTGCAGGACCTAGACAATGAATTGCATGTCCGCATCTCTTCAGTTGCTAGGGCAGCGATGGCAGAGTGGGCTGATTGGTTTATACAGTTCCCCACTTTCACCTATCTCAGGGTCTATGGCTATTCAGGTGCTCTGCTAATGTTACCAAGGTACCTGTCAGATGAGATCATCTTCATGGAATTCTTGAGGCAAGCACACAATGTCCACACAGTTTTGAGGAATAGAAAGAAACCCTCCCTTCATTTTCCATTAGGGTTGGGAATCTATACATGCATGACTGCTACATATGCAAAGACAATGGGAGATGAGCTAGATAAACTCGGCCTCAAGTCTTATAGCGAGAGGTGATCATTTGATCCTCATGGTGTCTACGCTGGCCAACTTGAGAAGAACTATGATCATATATCCGCCCTTGAAGATTTTTGGGCTAATTGTACAGATGAGTTCGAGGTGCGAAGGTGTAATTACAACAAGCTCTCTCCATCAAATGAAGGATTGCTTAAATGAAGACATAGAAGGGCTATCAGATGATGATGAGGATGTGCTTCTCCTGATGTATACTTAGAAGCGAATTGAAGATCAGCCCCTACCACAAGTTAACTGGGCAAATAAAGAGTCACTCTCAGTTGAAGACAGGACAAGACAAGTCCTTAAGCACAACAAGGTTTTCCTAATTCTTAAGAGGAAAAACTCCATTCCAGTAGCAGAGCTGCCAAGGACAATTCCCTCTTCTTCTAGAGCACAGTCAAAAGGGAAGGGTAAGAGTCAGTCTCAAGAAGGCGTCAAAGGTAGTAGATCGAATAAAAATGTAAAAAGAAGGTTAGATTTCTCAGGCATAGTCATACATGAGCAACCTAGAGCTGAAACATAAGCTCCTCCTGATGAGCCCATACTTCAGAATGAAGTAGAGGAACCACCTTCAACACATGTTTATGTACCTTTGATAGGTTCTTCACTGATTCACATCGAGCTTGATATTGAAGAATGAAGAAACTGAAATTATACCTCCTAGGGAAGTTAGTAAAGATACTACCGTGTCTTGGCTTGAGAACTCCTTAGGAAGGGTGAGAAGAAGGCCTTCATATCAGGTGAGTGTTGATGATCTTGATAACATCTATCAAGAACCTCCAAAGAAGAAAGCAAAGAAGTAAGTTCACTTTGATAGGAATCCTGATAATGAGATAATCATGGAGACTGCATTACCGCCAGAGGACAAGAACAAGGATGAGGTGAATATGGATGACTTCGTCATGGTCAAGGCTAATCTTGGTAGAAATACCAGACATGCGGATCTAAGTCTTTTCAAAGTTGTATCTGAAAACCTTCAAGAAAGAGTGCTTAAAGATTGAGAAGACAAGGCAACCCTCAAGGCTGAAAATCAGCAGCTTAGGCTTTTCATTTCTAACCTTATCCATGGTTCTTCACAAGCAACCTAGTTGCTGCCATAGATCTTAGAGACACCAACTGATCACCATCAATTAAGACAGCTGGTCATTTGTGGGAAAGAGACTCAAGAATGGATTGAGAGCTTCATTGTCAGAGGAAAGGAGATCTTGGCACGGATGTTCCAGTTAAGAGAAAACGATCATGAGCTATGTCAAGGTATCCAAGGGTTTGAACAAACACTGGCTGAAGTAAGACCGAGGCATGAGATCATCATTGCTGACTTAGACACAGCCTATGGTTTAGCAGTTTCAAGAGAACACAAGAGACAAATCCTTGCTTGGAGAGAGCGTCATGTTTTCAAAGTTAAAACCTATGAGAGGATATCCAAAGAATTTATCACCTACATACAAAGGGTGATTGAAGTTCTCCTTTTCATTGGTGAGTTTATCATAGAGATTCCTTCTCGGTATAGTCTTGAAGATGGTTCTTATGTCAAGCTTGATGAAGTACAAGATCAATTTCAGAGTGTTGTTCACAGTTGCAATCCAGTTGGCGGAAGGATAGGTCATATTTCGAACATGTCAACAAAGTTCGACAAAGCGGCCAATGAGGTCGAAGATTTCTTGAGATCTATTGCAGATGTTGAAGATATTCTTGAAAAGCGGCATTTTTCTATTGATGGCATAGATGCACCAAACCAGGACACAATCTCCAACTTCCTAGCGGATGTGATCGAGCTTTAAAGCAACTTTCTTCTAGAAGATTTCTTTCCCGCTTTCTTTATATTCTTGGAATAATTCTTATCCATTCTTTGAGAAGAGAAAGAAGATAAAATGTAATAGTTGGCATTCTAATTTTTCTACTTCTGTATTTTAAATGTTATCTCTTTCTAGATTTAGTAATAAAGTTGCTTGTTGAGCAAGCCTTTAGATTGTGAAAGCAAGAGATTTTAGTGTTCTCTTACTCGCTTCTCTATAAATAAGAGCCTTGCTCATTAGTTTCTTTAACCATACTAGTGAGAAACAAAACGAGCCTATCAGGCTCTCTATTTGTTACTCAAGTATTGTCTAAATTGTGTTGTGATAGCAAATTGTTGAGCCTCTTAGCCAACAACAAGGAGTTAGCGTGGATTGTTGTTTCTAGTGTAAGAGCAAGATTGCAAGCCTCTATAGCTGCAATTTCTTGTTCCAGGCATGTTAGAAGGGAGTTTTGTTCCAGAGATTTGAGTAATAAAATCATGAGCCTCCTTTGCCTTGGTCCAAAATCTCAGATTTCCGTTATTTATGTTCTACTTTTATGATCTTGATTTCAACTTACAATGAAGTGTGTAGGTGTTTGTTGAGAGAGAGGTTATTGTGTGTAGGTGTTTGTTGAGAGAGAGGTTATTTAAGTATTTTGTCAGAAAATCTACCTTGTTCATTTCTAGTTTCTCTTGCTCTGCTATTACTTGAGAAGTTAGAAACGTCTCTAGTTTAAGTTAGTCGTAGTTGAAGTTCTTTAAATCAGAAAATTTCAGCTGCGGCGTTTGTGTTTAATAAACCTTGTGCTCTAAGCTGATCAAAAGATAGGCAACTTAGTTCTTAGTTTACTTTCTTTCAACACCATCAGCAAGAGGGAGCTTCCCCTCCTAATTTGAAGAGCAGTTTATCTGTGCATAGCTGTCCATTTCAAATACGCATTCCAGAGGTGCAAATTTAAACGCCAACACACATATATTCATCATATATGTTTGCATTTATCATTCATACATGGGCTGCATATACACTCAAAATAAATCTGAGTTACACTTCATTTTTCTGCCCTTTAATTCTTTCTCAATCTGCTCTTATTCATATAATATTCATTACACACACTAAGTCTGCTCCAAGTCTGCTGTATATCTTCTCTAAAATCTCGTCTGCAGATCTGCAGTGTAAGATCTTATATGCTTTTATTCCTCACAAACGTTGGTGTTTGTATGATGTTTCATCTACATTTCACCACTTAATTCCTTTATCTTTTATTTCTCATTGCCCTTTTATATACTTGATTTTATCCTAAAAGGGACGTACCTCTTTAGTTGATTTGACCATCAAATGGTCATGTCCTTTAGTTAGGATTAATCTATTGCTTGCCAAATATAACCATTGACCTTAATGGTTATTAATTGTTGCTGCCTTCATTGAATTGCTATTACTTAAAATAAAATAAAATACACCAAGAAGCCCGATAAGTAATATGATTATATTATCGGCCTCTTCAGGCACTTCATTTGCTACACATAAAGCCTTCTAATATTAATACCGCTTCTTACACCTGGTTGGGCCCACCAAGCATTAGTCGCTGCATCCAATGTAATATCGGCCTTTGCAAGTAACGATTTTTCCAGATAAAGGGACGCCTCCAAATAGGTGGAATCAATATGACTGATGATTGCGATCTCTTATGACATTTCTGACTTGTCCAAATGGTTGAAGAAATACAATCACTCTTGAATTTGTCTTTATTCAGAATTATAAAGTGCTCCTATCAATTTTGTCTTGTGCACCACATCACTCAGTTTGTCTTTTGCGCCACATCACTTAGTTTATCTTTTGTGACTTTGTCTATATCTCCATTGCAGCGAACTTTCCTAGCACTAAGGTGTCTCTATCATATGAATTCGAATTGCCCAAAATTCTAAAATGCTCTACCAAAGCCTTTCTAAAATCGATCTCTTCAAATCTATAAATGACTCAGATTCCTTTGCTCATGTATATGGATTTCATACGCAACATAGTTTCATATAAAACTAGATGTACATCAGGCTCCTTATTACTCTTTGTAATGTTCATGCAAGCACTGGTTCCTCTTGACCAATCTTGATCATGATTGTGTCTTCATCGTACATATGGACTTTGGCCAACAATCAAATGAGGCATGTTCATAAAAATGCTGTCATAGATTTGCCTCAGTCATTTTGACATCAATGCCATTCAATCTCACCTTTGACATCAATGACAACATTTGTCTTCTCATATTTGACATCAATGACAACATTTCCAACATTTCGTTGCATACATACTTCCACGTGCCCTGCGCTACATTATTTGCAAGGCAGTGATGTGCACTTTGTTCCTTTTCTCTGTCACTATAAGTTGCAATGAACACTTGTCACAGTAATATATGCTTTCTTGTTGAGCATGTACTACTATTTATTTATCAATGCTCATGCATCACAATAGTCAAGCACTACAATTATTACTGCTGTTGACTGACATAGTTAAATAAATTCCTAGTTTGGGTTTTCTTTAAGGTTTAAGGGTTTTTCCTTTTACTACAGCAGCCATTACAATATTTTTGACTATATGTGTTTTTTGGTTTTTCTTTTATGGTTTTGCTATTCATTTCATTTCCCAAAATTTTGACGAAGATGAAGAGTTAAGTGTTTTAGTTTTCCTGTTATCCATATTTTGTTTGTCTTTCATGGTTGTGTTGTTGGCTTCATTTGCATAATTTTTTTGAAAGCTGAAAAGTTAAATATTTCTGTTTTTTAACTAATTTAATAGAGCAATAAAAGGAATGAAGAAGATTTAGTGGCATTGATGCCCATTGCTGACCTGTGTTCTCTATATCTGGATAGAGCTTTTATTATGGATGAAGTGTCATATTACTCCATGCCTATGGCCTTGGGGCATTTATTCGTTTAAGTTTAAACAGCTTCAAGATGACATTGAAAAATTTGTCAACTTTGGCATTGAACTTGGTTCCATCTCTCAGTGGATCTAGAACATATTAAAGTATTAGTGTATTATTTATTGGTCATCTTAGCCTTTAGTTAGTCAGTAGTTTACTTTCAATTAAACTAGTATGTGTAATGTCCCCTTTTCCTAGGCAATGGTCAGATGCAGTGGTTAGTCTACCAACTGGTCCCCGTAGACTAACAGGGTGTTCAGGGGACCCTTTTGAGGGTAATCTTTGGCTCTTCAGCAGACCCTTTGGTACTTATTTCAGTATTCTTCAGCTCTTCATCCCAGTTTATTTGTGGTGCACCTTTCAGAGGCCATTCAAGAGACTTTGATGCATACTTACTATTTATAGTAAGTCACTGGAATGGTCAACTGACAGAGTGACTATATCTAGCATGGTGGCATAATTATATCCTAGAGTTTTATTGGTAATATTGGACCTATGCATTTAGTATTAAAAATACCAAATAATAAAGTGCGTTATTAAAATATAAAAGGGGACTTTATATTTAAAGGATATAAGTGATTTTAAAGTAGACTTTATAATATAAGTTAAGTGCCATTTTAAAAAGGGAGATATGAGTGATTATTAAAGTATACTTTATATTATTAAGTTGTGCACCAAAAGGGAGGGAAAAGTAAATGAAATTAAAGTAAATTAAATGAGATGAAAGTTAATGCAAATTGAATATTATAAAAGGGCATTTGAAGTTCATTTTACAAAGGCTAGATTATTATTCTTGTTTGGAGAAATTTGGAGAAGAGCTTTAGCAAGGGTTTGCTAGTAGTTTGAAGATTCGGGCTTTTTTTGAGGACAAAACTCCTCAGAAAGAACGTCTACACGTGTAGAAGATCACCTTGTTAGTTTTTATGATTAGATGTAAAAGCAGAAATTTAATTCAAAAAACAAACACAATAACACAGCATATACCCTAGGAAAACCCTCCTTTTGAGGGAGAAAAACCCAGCAACAATATATCACTTATATATTGAATATCAAATAGTGAACTCCTTTACAATGAGGCCAACAATGGGGGCTGAACACAGCACCAAAGTGATATGATATCACTTGAAGACAATACAATACTCTTGAAGAATATATCTACCACCTTTAATGACATTGATCTGAACTTGTACAAATCTGCAATTGCTTGAACTTCTTCTCACACTTATTCGCACTTATGAATATTGAACTATGATGAATATCAAATTAATGATGCAATGAGGAAGCATTGATTATATATACATATGATAAGGAAGGGATGCATCTCTACAAGACTTCATGCCGGCCTTCACCAATGATCGTGTAATGTCCCTGTTTTAGCTGACATTGCTTGTTGAGGAGTGAGCCTATCCTTTTGACCCTCGTAGGCTAACAGTTTTGATTAGAGGGTTATCCATGGCAGTTATCTAGAGTTTTGGGACATTACTCCACCAATTGATTCAGGTTTGGGCTTTTGCAGGGACTCACAGAGTGATATTCAGGAACTTACTATTTATAGTAAGTCAGGCCAACAGGGGTTACTTTTTCTGGCAGGGCACCTGGTTCAGTTGGCAAGTTCGGTATCGACCCAGTTTAACAGTTCGTTGAGTATACGGAGAATAATGGCACATTTAATAATAATTAAATGATTATTATTATGACTTTATAATATAAAGTCAATTAAATGAAATATTAAAGTATTAATTAATGGCAAATTATAAAGTATTTAATACTTTATAATAGAGGAGTAATTTTAATATTAAATGAGTATTTATTACTCATTTAAAAAGGGACGCCATTTATTAATAATTTGCCTAAGTCTCAAAGGGCGAAATTATTATTATTAAATGTCATTTAATTGCTTTTTTGAGAAGGGGTCGAACTTGGGTAAGAGAGTTATATATTTCTCAAAGGCAGAATAGAACTCATTATGATATGATTATTCAAATTTTGTCTTTTCTCTCCGAGAACAATTTGGAGTTGGAGAAACAAGGGTTTCTTGCAATCAGGTTTTGGAGAACGTCAACTCTTCAGAATCAGACATACTGAGGCTGTGAAAGACCAGTTGAAGATTGTCTATCAGAGTGGCTTCATTTAGAAGTCGCAACAAAGCTTATTCACAGAGTTACAGATTGGGGTTACAGTCTGTAGTTGGGTCGATTCTCTCTAAAAGAGAATCCAGGTTGCAGTGTATATCTATATTGATTATTTGGCATGCATTTCAAGATTGTATGGACTCATTGGTTGCTGGTTTTAGGCCGTACTTATCAGCAGCAGGGCTGTACTTCTTCCTCCAACCAAATCGCCTTGCCTTTTTGGTGTTTGCCTCTTCCAGTGTTGGCGCCTTGGTCACCTGGGGCTTCTGCATCAGTTTTCAGGAGGGAGATCACAATAATTTAGCTAGCCGTACCATCTCATTATTTCTTTCAAGCGGCTGCAATATGTATCAGGTTTTCTTTAATAAAATCACTGCCTTTTTGCTTGCATGTTAACATTTCATGTTTGTAATCATTTGGCAAGACAAATAAATCAATCGCCTTCTATCTAGGAGTAGTTTGCTTCACTAATTGGAATTTTTGCAATTTTATATTATTTTCAAGCATTTATTATCCAAATCGTACCATTTCTTGATATTGCAAAATACCACAAAATTCACAAAATACAACAAACAAACAAAACATTGCATTATCGTCAGAAGTCAGGGTTGAGAGACACTGGTAATATCTATATTCAAGACTTATATATTGAAATCGCACTAGTGTTTGGGGCAGCGAACCTTTGCTTGATTTGGTTCAACTTTTTGAGACTTTGGGGGAGAGATTGGTGGAAGTTTTCAGAGTTTTTCTTGAATATGTCAGAATTACTCAGAGGAGGCATTATACATCCTTAAGGAGCTTTGAGGATGCAGTTGCTATGACTTTGCAAAGAGCTGTTTTTTCCTTTGCAAACAGCTATGATGGAATCACATTTGCTGTTGTGATTTGGTTTGATGCTTTGAGGAGTGATGTTGATGAGAATATTTTTGAGTTGTTTAGATTATTCTTCTTTGTTCTCAGAATGGTGATTGACATTGACATTGCAGATGTTAATTCCTCAGAGTTTATTGAGCATGAGACGCTGCTAGATTTTGATTCAATTCCTTCTATGTTGTCCGACTTGAATTTCAAGCATGTTATCACTTTGAGGTTGCAGGGATGGTTAGTGCAGTTTGGTGCAATGATTTCATTTGTATGATCAGAGTAGAGCAGCATCAGCATGGTGGGGTTTTTCAGAGATGGACATGGGACCCCGGGATCCTATATGTTTGGTGGGATCAGTTTGGAGTGTTGTGGCATTGCTTGAGGACAAGCAATTTTGGGAAGGGCGGACTGTAATGTCCCCATTTTGGCCATACGCTCTTCTTTGACTGATAGCCTATTTCCGGAAATCCGTAGGTTGACAAAAGTGCGAAATTAGGGTTTCCTTGCTTGGAGGTTTGTGGCATTTCTAGGTATTTACTATTTTTAGTAAATACTAATTTTGGCAGTGGTTCTTGTCACTTTCATTAAGTCTTGCTTCCAAGTTACCGCTTTCGTTGGTTTTGAGGTAAACTTACTATTTTTGGCAGTGGCTATTTTAATAAGTCTAATTTTGGCAGTGCATCATCAACTCAACTCATCTTATTATCCATCAGTCTCAGTTTGGCTTTGGGTTTGGTTTTCTCCTTGGACTGAGTTTCAGACTTAGTCAATTTTCATGTCTTGAAGTTGTACCCCACACCTAGGCTTGATGACTTCAAGTTGTTTTAAAGAAGGGGACATAAAGGGGTCAAGTGAGCATTTAATTATTTAATAAATGCTTTATTGTTGCAAAATGAAATGGATGCCTAAAGGGGAAGTTGAATGATATTTTATTATTTAAAAAAGTAAGAGGCAAAAAGGTGGCGTCCCTTTTGGAAGTTGAAGTGATTCAACTTCTTGGAATTTGAAGAGTTCTTGTTGCTTCATTTGCCAACTAAAGCTTATATATTGCTGCTGTTTGAAGAGCTGATTATCGAATGTTTATGCTAATGTTATGCTGTCGGAATGACAACTTGTTTTCTACTTCGAGGGATGCTTACCTCCTAGTTCCAATCCAATTTCGTGTTTGAAAGATAACACCTAGTTGGTATTATTGCTGCTTCTCAATCAGACTAGCAGATTGTGCTTCAAAGTTGGTGAATTTTGGTGAGAATTTCAGTTTTAATGTTGCTGATGTATACACAGCTGAAGGTGTTTTTCATTTACAGCTTTTGATGTGAATTTATTTTGGTTATGGGTATTTGATCCTTGCAATTCTATGCTAATGGCGATCATATTTGGAGAATTTCAGAATTTAATTCCAAGTATTTGATTTTTAGCAAGAGAAATCGCCCCTCTTGAGGGCCGTACCATCTTGAGAGTGCTTTGGGATTCGTGCAAAATAATATCATGAGTTTTGATGCAGTTTTGTGGTTTGAGTTTGGGTGCCTATCCTCCAAAGAGACTTTGCATTTCGTTTCATTCAATTCAGAGGTATATTGAAGGAGTTGTGATCATTTTTATGAGTTTGCTGTTTGCTGATAGACATTTCCAGATTGCAGATTTTTATATCAGACTTGTTAGTTTTTGATATAATGCTGGTTTGAGCTTCAATTCTTCATCTTATATCATTGTAAATGTTAGAGGAAGTGATACTCTAACTGTTTAATGTTCTTGGAAGATTATCTATTCTATTTGCAGCTGTTCTTATTCTTTGTAAAGCTAGTTAGTAGTACTAACAACTCTTCCTTTACTTGCTGCAATTTTATATCTGTTTTACACTCCCACAATTGAGTGGTTGAGTTTTAGAATAAACTTATATCTTGTTTGTAATTTCCCCCCACGTTATAAGTGGTTGTGTGGACAGTATTCCCCCCACGTTAATAAGTGGAAGTGAGGATTTAATGGCTGGCTTGCCGCCTTTAATAATGTAATAATCTTACCCACTGAATAAGTGGAGTATCCCCACTGCTTGTGGATGCCTGCATCAGCAGATGAATTGTAATTTCAGTTCAGTTTATTCCTAATGATCCTCTGACCATATGCTATCACCTCGCCCACATTGGGATCTTGGTGAACATTCTTGGTTAGAGTTACTTTCCATGCTGATTTGCATTTGGAGCTAACGCTAATCAGTGATTGGTTGCTGATTTGTGTGTTAAATTTTGGGAAAAAATTAAGGGGAATATTTCAGTGGTATCAGAGCCAAGATCTTGCCATCCTGTGAATAAGACAGAGTCAGTTGACAGATGAGTGATAGAGAAATCAGATTCTTCACCTAAGTTCAGTTTAGCTTTCAGAAGTTCTTAAGATGTTGCATTTTCTGAGGTCCAGGAATCGTGAGAAGTCAGATTTGATTGTGGCTTCGGAAGAATACCAGTTCAAGAGGCAATGTGAACATGAGGCTGCCATACTCCGTAAACAATATCAGAGCATGACAGATGAGTTTAAGAACGATGTTTCATTTGACACGTTTTTGAATTGTGCGGTGATTCATGACCCTGGAAAGTTGGCTATGGTCAACTACATCAAAAAAATGATTAAAGAGGAAGTAGAACTTGCCATGGTTGAAGAATCAAGGAAGGAAGAAGCAAAAGGATCTGTTTGTGGTTTGCAGCCCACAAGTAAGCAAATTGAAGAGAAAAATCAGTCAATTAGTGTTGAAGAAGACACAAGCAAGGTGCACATTTTGGTTCAAAATGAAAGTGGGCTTGATGAAGATACCTTGGCAAATGAGGAGATTAAGTTAGAGTCCCAAAATACATCCCTAGACTTGCATGGGATGGGAAATAATGAAGATTGTTATGGTAAGAAGATCATTACAGCAGTCTTGAGTCCTAATAAGGATTCAACCAATGAAGATCTCGAGACAAATGGCTTCTCAAAAGATGCTGGTGGAACAGTTGTGTGGGATAAGTACGTTGAAGAAGAGCAAGATGAAGCAAAAGATGATCACTGAAAAATAATTTGAACACCATCCAAAACTGATCCAAATCACTATGAAACATCATTTCCCACCTTTGGGACCAAAAACCATCATTGATAAGAGATTGTGAAGAGAAGAAATAAGTATACCAGCTGCCTATGACATCTGAAGTAAACCAATTAAAGTCTGATTTTAGGAAAATCAGCATACAAGGATTTGAACAGCTGCTGCAACTTTGGAAATCAGCGTGCATAATATGACAACTGTTCATGCCCAAGGCTGGAAACATACCCTCAAGAAACTTCAACCCATTATTAAACCATTTTTTGTTTGAAGCATCTCTCCAATCCATCAATTGATGAGAAAAAGGGACCATCAAATGGCTGGTAAGGATGGGAACAACATCAAAGAAACTAAAAATAGAGTCCTTTTCTTTCCAAAGATTCCTCTTTCTACTTATAACAATCTCCATCAAACCATATTGAGGATTCCAAACATGAATTCCCAACCGCAAATAATCTCCAACACATTGGGAAGAATTCCCAACATATCTCCAAGAGCCATAGTGAAAGTCTTGAGCACACAAACCCATGTAATCAACTGCAACCATCAATGCAAAGTTTGAACCTTTCATGACCAGCATTTTAGAATAATCACTCATCAACAATGCACAATCTAGAAACCAAAGGGGCAAGTCTGAAAGTTCTCCCACAATTTGATGCATATTTCCGAGACCTGACCAAATCAACCATCTTAAGATAGGCGGTACTCTTCCCTTGGTCAATGCTGAGTGAAGACCAGCAAGTTCAAGTTTGGACATTATTAAATGCTCATTTAATAACCATCCCAAGAGAGTGTTGCCTGACATATAGCTTGGATCCACCAACATTATCTTATACTTAACCATGAAATCATGCATGTCAAAAACATAAAACCTCTTATCAATGTCATCCATGTAGAAATTGTCAATCACCTTATGATTTAACAAATTATGTGAAGATGGTGGATTATTGTACACAATCATAGAAAAAATATTTCCTTCATCCCTTTCGTTGGTGTTTTCATAGAATTCATGCACATCTTCTGCAACTTGAGGATACCCATCATTAGTTGTTGATTCGTAGAATGTACCGTGATGAATATCACACACATTACCAATCATCACATCAAGCTCATGGCTGCAAGCTACCCCTTCTTGAGGCAAGTTCTCTTCCCAACTCAAGAGTTCACACTCTTGATTTACCTTCCAATTACCATCATCTTCATGAATCTCCTTAAAATTAAGCAAGGTTTCATCATTATGGAGTTCATTAATACCTTCAACTATTTGCTTGATCTCCATAATCCTTGTATCAGCTTCTTGTCCTTCAAGTGTGGCTGCAATAAGAGTTTGATTTTCTCCCTTGCATAAAGAGTGATGAGCTAAGGAAAGATCAAGACAAAGCCTATCAACCTCATTCTCCTTCTCTTGATAGGCATCATAGGTCTCTTCTGCAAACTTAATAGCATTATCTCTATCTGAGAGCAAATGCAAATAATCTATCTTTAATGATTCCAATGCTTCTTTGATAGTTTGCAACTTGGAAAGAGTGACTCCTTTAACTCTATTCTGTCTCTCTTCAAACTGAAACTTCCAGTAGAGTTCTTCAACAAAATTGTGTGTGCTATCAAATCTTGATAATGCTTTAACAATTTTCTCTTCTGAAACCATTAAGTTATCCTTCAAAACTTGCAGCTCTTTAGGCCCATGATCATAATCAACAAAGAAGCTTTGCTCATCAAACATCAACTTTTCTGATTTATTTTCTTTGGCAAGATTTTCAAAATCAGCTTCCTTACAATTTTCTTCACTACTTAACTCTAGAATAGAAGGCTTGTCAGCAACTTCATCAAGCAAATTAGTACCTCTATCTTGACCTTTCAAGTTTTCATACTCTTCTTGTGTGTAATTCTGAAAAGCATCCAAACCATTTGCTGATTTTAAAACATTCTTCTCTTCAACATAAGAAATCACGTTCTCATTAGCCATTGCTGCAACTTCTCCTCCAAAGATCACTTCATTACTTGCATTGCAAACTGATTTTTGAACTTCATCAGGATCAAAGGGGAATTTATCCCACTCCGGTTCTTTATCATACCTTGGTGACATCGTGCCCGGATCCCAAATGTGAAAGGTTTGATTGTAATGATCAATAGGAAAGAGATCATCATGCTCCTCTTGAACTATTGACTCTTTGAATGAGTCACTCCTCAACCCACTTGAACTGAAATCTTCATCTATAACTTTCTCCACAGATGTAGTTTGATAATCAAACCCACTACCACCCAAGTCACTAGCATTATATCGGATTAAAGAATCATCAAAGCTGGTTGCTTTGAATATTTTGTCATTCTTTTCTTCAATGAAATTATCTTGAGTAGATGTGTTGCTGATTTTATCATTAGTGCCCACATACATACCAAAGAAGTCTTCTTGGACACTTGTCATTAATTCTTCATATGGAATTGGCTCAACAAGAAGTAGAGAATTATCCTTCACTAAATCTTCAACAAGAGGAGATAAAAACACATCGGAATCACCATCAACAACATTACTTTCGTAATGGTCATAAGCTGGTTCAAAGACACCATTAGTATTTGCTTCATCTTGCTCTTCTTCAACGTACTTATCCCACACAACTGTTCCACCAGCATCTTTTGAGAAGCCATTTGTCTCGAGATCTTCATTGGTTGAATCCTTATTAGGACTCAAGACTGCTGTAATGATCTTCTTACCATAATAATCTTCATTATTTCCCATCCCATGCAAGTCTAGGGATGTATTTTGGGACTCTAACTTAATCTCCTCATTTGCCAAGGTATCTTCATCAAGCCCACTTTCATTTTGAACCAAAATGTGCACCTTGCTTGTGTCTTCTTCAACACTAATTGACTGATTTTTCTCTTCAATTTGCTTACTTGTGGGCTGCAAACCACAAACAGATCCTTTTGCTTCTTCCTTCCTTGATTCTTCAACCATGGCAAGTTCTACTTCCTCTTTAATCATTTTTTTGATGTAGTTGACCATAGCCAACTTTCCAGGGTCATGAATCACCGCACAATTCAAAAACGTGTCAAATGAAACATCGTTCTTAAACTCATCTGTCATGCTCTGATATTGTTTACGGAGTATGGCAGCCTCATGTTCACATTGCCTCTTGAACTGGTATTCTTCCGAAGCCACAATCAAATCTGACTTCTCACGATTCCTGGACCTCAGAAAATGCAACATCTTAAGAACTTCTGAAAGCTAAACTGAACTTAGGTGAAGAATCTGATTTCTCTATCACTCATTTGTCAACTGACTCTGTCTTATTCACAGGATGGCAAGATCTTGGCTCTGATACCACTGAAATAATTCCCCTTAATTTTTTCCCAAATTTTAACACACAAATCAGCAACCAATCACTGATTAGGGTTAGCTCCAAATGCAAATCAGCATGGAAAGTAACTCTAACCAAGAATGTTCACCAAGATCCCAATGCGGCGAGGTGATAGCATATGGTCAGAGGATCATTAGGAATAAACTGAACTGAAATTACAATTCATCTGCTGATGCAGGCATCCACAAGCGGTGGGGATACTCCACTTATTCAGTGGGTGAGTTTACATAATTATTAGGCGCAAGCCAGCCATTTAAATCCACTCTTCCACTTATTAACGTGGGGGGAATACTGTCCACACAACCACTTATAACGTGGGGGGAAATTACAAACAAGATATAAGTTTATTCTAAAACTCAACCACTCAATTGTGGGAGTGTAAAACAGATATAAAATTGCAGCAAGTAAAGGAAGAGCTGTTAGTACTACTAACTAGCTTTACAAAGAATAAGAACAGCTGCAAATAGAATAGATAATCTTCCAAGAACATTAAACAGTTAGAGTATCACTTCCTCTAACATTTACAATGATATAAGATGAAGAATTGAAGCTCAAACCAGCATTATATCAAAAACTAACAAGTCTGATATAAAAATCTGCAATCTGGAAATGTCTATCAGCAAACAGCAAACTCATAAAAATGATCACAACTCCTTCAATATACCTCTGAATTGAATGAAACGAAATGCAAAGTCTCTTTGGAGGATAGGCGCCCAAACTCAAACCACAAAACTGCATCAAAACTCATGATATTATTTTGCACGAATCCCAAAGCACTCTCAAGATGGTACGGCCCTCAAGAGGGGCGATTTCTCTTGCTAAAAATCAAATACTTGGAATTAAATTCTGAAATTCTCCAAATATGATCGCCATTAGCATAGAATTGCAAGGATCAAATACCCATAACCAAAATAAATTCACATCAAAAGCTGTAAATGAAAAACACCTTCAGCTGTGTATACATCAGCAACATTAAAACTGAAATTCTCACCAAAATTCACCAACTTTGAAGCACAATCTGCTAGTCTGATTGAGAAGCAGCAATAAGACCAACTAGGTGTTGTCTTTCAAACACGAAATTGGATTGGAACTAGGAGGTAAGCATCCCTCGAAGTATTAAACAAGTTGTCATTTTGACAGCATAACATTAGCATAAACATTCGATAATCAGCTCTTCAAACAGCAACAATATATAAGCTTTAGTTGGCAAATGAAGCAACAAGAACTCTTCAAATTCCAAGAAGTTGAATCACTTCAACTTCCAAAAGGGACGCCACCTTTTTGCCTTTACTTTTTTTGAAATAATAAAATATCATTCAACTTCCCCTTTAGGCATCCATTTCATTTTGCAACAATAAAGCATTTATTAAATAATTAAATGCTCACTTGACCCCTTTATGTCCCCTTCTTTAAAACAACTTGAAGTCATCAAGCCTAGGTGTGGGGTACAACTTCAGGTAGCGAAATCGACTTCGTCTGAAACTTAGTTAGGAGAAAAACAAACCAAAATGGCCAGAGGTACGTCGGATGTGAGATGGCTTAGATTTGAAGCTAGCGATGGTCTCTGCTAAAAATTGAGCCACTGAAAATAGCTACTTGCCAAAAATAGTAAGTTTACCTCAAAACCAACAAGCCGAGAGCCCGAAATTTTGGGAAAGCAAGACTTAATGGTGACCATTTGAACCAAACTGCCAAAATTAGTATTTACTAAAAATAAGTAGAAATACCTAAAGGAAATGCCACAAACCTCAAAGCAAAGCCTAATTTCACTTTTGATCCAACCCTCTGGGATTTCAGGAAATATAGATCAAAGGCCCCAAAATTGGGACATTACACAATGTGGTGTAGTGCCTCATGGTGGTTCAGGCTACTCGGGAGGTGACACAAGAATTACCAGAATCCATCATGGACTCTCTCCATTGATGTTTGTCATGCGTCACAGGCATCCACCATGGCTACCCCCAGAGGGTGGAAACAAGGGCTTTCACCTCAAATCTCTCTCACAAAGAGAAATGCATTAACAAGGGCTTGCACCTCAAATCCCTCTCACAGAGAGAAATGCATTAAAGAAGATCATTGATGCTGAGACTCTCTCTCAGCTAGGGCTTCATTCTCCACCATACCAAGCTTGTCTCGAAAATATACAAACTTTATCCTAGAGAGAGGCTTGGTGAGAATATTTGTCGTCTGCTCATTAGTGCTGATATACTTCAATTGGATCACTGTCCTTAATACCATATCTCTAATATAGTGGTATTTGATCTCAACATGTTTAGTTTTGTCATGAATCACTGGGTTGACAGAAAGCTTCACACAACTTTGATTATCACAATGAATGACAGTAGGCTCCATCGATTGTCTAAACAATCCTGCAAGGAGCTTCCAAAGCCACACTACTTCTCGAGCTGCCACACAAATTGCAATATACTCAGCCTCTGCTATGCTTAGTTCCACAGAAGACTGCTTCTTGCTACACTAGGATATCATTGCAGACCCCAAACTGAAGCAACATCCAGAGGTGCTCTTTGGATCAGTAACACACCTTGCCCAATCAGAATCAGAATATCCATGCAGCGTCAAGTCCACACCAAAAGAATATCACAAGCCATACCCAACTGTGCCATGCAAGTATCTAAGGATATGCTTTGCTGCAACTAGATGTATATGCCTCGGTTCACACATGAGCTAACTAAATGCACTCACTACATAGAAAATATCTGGTCTAGTATTGACTAGATACATCAATGATCCAATCAATTGCCTATACATAGTAGGATCCACCAGATTTGAACTAGCTACAGCCTCTTTCAGCTTCTGCAAGTTGGTTTCCATAGGTGTAGACATGGATTTGCAATCCATTAAACCAAATCTCTTCAGAATATCAATTGTATACTTCCCTTGACTCAGAATGATCTCATCCGGCTTCTGCCATACTTGTAAACCAAGGAAGTAATGCATATATCCAAGGTCCATTTCAAATTCAGAAGCTAACTCCTTTCATTTGATAATGAGGTGTTCCTCTCCAGTAAGAATTAAGTCATAAACATAGAGAACCAAGATTAATGCTTCGCCATCAATTACCTTGAAGTATAGGTTTGAATCAACATCATTCTTGGAGAAGCCCAAGCTTAATAGGTAACGATCAATTCTTTCATACCAAGCACGAGGAGCCTGCTTAAGGCCATACAAAGCCTTCTTTAGCCTACAAACATGAGACTCCTTCCCATGAACCTCAAAGCCATTAGGTTGCTCAATATATACCTCTTCCTCAATTACACCATTTAGGAATGTTGTCTTCATGTCCATCTGGTGAATCTTCCATCCTTTAGATGCTGCAATAACAATGATGGTCCTAATGGAAGTATAACAAACAATTGGAGCAAAGGTTTCCTCATAGTCTACTCCCTCTTTCTGAGAGAATCCTCTAGCCACGAACCTAGCCTTGTACTTCTCGATGCTCCCATCAGCTGCATGCTTGATCTTGAAGAGCCACTTAGAAGAAACAACATATTTTCCTTTAGGTCTAGGTACGATGTCCCATACATCATTTTTGAGGATGGATTGATACTCTTCAGCCATAACATCTCTCCATACTTGTGAACTAGTAGCTTCCTCAACACTGGAAGGCTCAGACTCAATGATTTGACTCATCAATGCAACATGGCTGGAGAACTTGTGAGGTCTCTTGCTTTCTCCGAATGTTCCTCCCGGGGCTGCAAACCTTTCTGCCTCCTACATTGTTTGTCTAGCCCAAAGAGGTCTCTTACGACCAATCACAATGTCTATAGACCCATTGATAGGTTCCAAAGGCTCAACTGTATCATCATCTTCTTTAGGTTCAGAAGCCTCCCTCTAAATCTCAGTAGTATGGTCAACTTCCATATCCTGAGGAGACTCTTGGTCTTCATTGTCTATCTCCATGTGGATGCCCTTAGATCTCTTGAATGCAACATCCTCTTCAAATTAACATTCCTGCTGATCTCAATCAACTTCTGACCTAGAATATACACTTTGTAGGCTTTTGAAGATTCACTGTAGCCCACAAATATTCCCTTCTTGCTAGACAGCTCCAGCTTTGTCCTTTTATCTTTAGGTACATGAGCATACACTGGACAACCAAAGATCCTCAAATGACTTACTTTTGGCTTCACCCTGTGAATGCTTCTTTGGGAGTCATGTTCTCCAAAATGCAGTGAGGGCTTCTATTTTGAACATAAACAGCTGTCCTAGGGCTTCTATTTTGATCTTGGTCATGAATCATGGCTTTGGCTGCTTCTACAATAGTTTTGTTCTTCCTTTCTGCAACACCGTTTTGTTGAGGATTGTAAGGGACACAGAACTCCCTCTTAATCCTTGCTTCAATGCAGGAGTTATGAAAGATTCCAGAGATGTATTCTCCTCAGTTGTCGGATCTCAAAACTTTGATCCTCTTCCCAGACAAGTTCTCTATCTGAGCTTTAAATTCTTTGAACCTCTCAAGTACTTCTTTAGATTCTTTAGATTTCAAGAAATAAATCCAAGTCTTTCTAGAGTAGTCATCAATGAAAATAATGTAATACAAGAAACCACTGAAAGAAGCAACTGACATTGGCCCACATAAATCAAAATGAAAAAGGTCTAGAATATATTTAGATCTACTCTCACTACTATGAAATGGACCTTTAGTATTCTTACCCAATGTGCAACCTTTGCAAGTGCCTTCATGCTCCTGGTTGAGTTTCGGAAGGCCCGTGACCATCTTCTCCATGGTAGGTAGTGCTCAAAAGTGAAGGTGAGCCAATCTTCTATGCCAAAGTTCACATGAACTTGATGAATCATACAACAAAGC
>VDFB02189887.1:0-22842 GCA_007258455.2 Sequoia sempervirens
TTATGATCAAGAAGAATTGGAGTTTTGATTAATAGTTAAATTGTCATTCATAAGTTTTATTGTTAGTCAAAAAATACTGATAATGTCACTAGTCAATGTAGAAAGAACAATAATGAATTATCGATGTTAATATTAGTATTAAAAATAAAAGAAAATAATAGAATATTAAACTGAGAGTTAATAGTATTATATTGGGGTTAATTCAATATTTAATAACAATATTATTTTACTAGTTAAATGTAAGTGATATTAAGGATTTCTCATTAAGATTGCATGCAAGTATTATTTCTTTTTAAGCATCTAAGTTTGTTAAACATTATCAATTTGAGATTATTGTGGATCCCTCATTATAATATTGTTCAAAATTTTAAACAATTACCAACATGATGTTATTTCTAATGTTAGATTTGATGCTAATTGGCATTGATATTATTGAGGTCTAAAATTTTAATTAAATAATAATATCATCAAAATTAGGGGGGTATTACTATTTGAGTGAGCATTATTATTAACATGGGAAAATAATATCAGTAACAAATAGAAGCACTAAAGTGGCGTAGCAATGCCATACCAACAACATGATTGTTATTACTGTAAAAATTGTTGGGGTGCATCCTATAGGAAAATATTAATGATAATAAATAAATAGTGAATGGATGGTACAAAATCATACTAATTAAGGATATGATTATTATCGAGGATTACCTATGTAATTAAATGATTTGTTATTTTCTAACTAAAATCAAGAGCTTAGTTAAAGTTGTCAGATTAGTAGAACAACATATAGAAATTATTTAATATTTAATTCAAGATTTAGGAGATTGCTCAAACAAGGGTAACAAAACATTTTAGATGTGAGTTTGGTTAAAAAGGGGGTTTAATTTAAAAGTTACGTGAAGATATTTACATAAAAAAATTATACAGGTGATAGTTGAGTATTGTGGTATTCTAAATCGTTAACCACTAACTCACACAATTGACAAGTTAATTATATTAGGCTAAACTAATCTCTAGTTAAATTGATTCAACCAAGTCGAATTAATATGCCCTATTAGTCAAATGTGATGACAAGATTCAAACTTAATGATAATATTACTAGAAGGAACACTTGTAATCATCTTATCTCATCTTGACAATTACAATGTCAATGAACATATATGCTTGTAAAAAAAAAAAAAAAATTAGTTGGGTTTTCCTTACAAAAAAATTATGGGCATGACAACGCATTTATCATTTAAGGCAATGGAATACAAGAAATTTTAAATAACATTCTACCCATTATAATAACATTGTAATAAAATGACCCTTTTCTTTACACATATTTAATATCATCAATTTTTCTCTAATTATAGTCCATATAACTTAACCACGTATATAATCCTGACATCTAAAAATTCCTTTACAAGAACTTCAAGATTCCATCAAATCAAACAAGTTATTGTAAGCACATTAACCATATTCATTTCAATTACAACCCTAACCCTTAACAATTACTTAATCATTGCACTAACCTTAATTTCCAAAATACAATAGCTCTAGTTTTAAAATCAAAACTTACATAAACAAATCACTCCAAATAGAACAAACAACTCAATTGCCCCAACATCAAGAATGCAGAAAACATCGCTAGAATCACTTCAAGCAATTAAATAAACTAAGGTTAGGATTTCATAAATCCAATCAACTCAATCTACATTACTTGCATTTATCCAAAAATACATAAGATTTATTCACGACGTTGAGGAATTTAAAAACCAATAATTTTAACTCTGTGTAATGCCCTAAAATTAACACTCAAAAAATAGTTAAGGACAAAACAAAATTTCCAAATTTCATTCACTTATGCTTGCAAAACTCTCAAAGTTTGTTACCAAAACAAGCACTACAAGAAGGCATACAAATTTTGACCAATCATAAACTATAATTCTTTTAGTTAGATAACTTAGTTGTTTCGACCATCATGTTCAGCTCGTTAGGAGACATGGAATCCACATCTCTAAGGTAGACTTAAATAGCTCAACCAACTAAAAATTAATTTGAAACATTATATAAGTCATATGTCAGCAATAACATATATATATAAGTAGTAATCATAAGAATAATAAGAGAACAAATCCTAGAGGCCAGACCTAGTCCTTAGGGGCTCGTCGCAGACGACCTTGCCTATGTATATATTTCACAGAGGCACCATAGTTTGACAACAGGACTTCAACCATTTCATCCATGGTTGGATAGCAATGGGATATAATCCACTAGGTTAAAGAGATGTCTTAACATCAATCTCAACCATAACATCAACTCGCACAACAATGATAATGTTAACAATACAAAGGAAGACTCTTAAACAAATGGACCTCGATTATAAGTATTCAACTAACGTCAAAGGAAGACTTCCCAATTGTCACATATTAAAGGCCTCTCTCTTAATCATACCCTAAGTAATATTTTAGTAAATAATACTTTGAGGGAAGTTTTAAATACATGTCTATCAAATAACAATATTCAAAATATCTCACTATAAGATGTATTACCAATGGCACTTTAGATCATATTACACCCATGGAACATATTGTTTTATTTGGTTGACATATACAAAATTTTCCTTGCTAGGTCCATACTAAAAGGCATCGACTAACTACTTAATAAAGGATACAAATCTAATAAAAAAGAGTCAATTCGCATATAAATTCAAGGCGTAAAAACATATGAAATTCCATGATTGTAAGAATGAACAGGAAGATTTAACTTTCATGTGATTGGGATGTATAGATTACAATCCATGTTAAAGTAGTGTCATGCTCTAAAAACTTTCATGGAGACAGGAAAGTATTTACAAGGCTTCTTATTTTAATCCCAAGACATAGATTACCCAATAAAAAATCCCTCCTATCAATTGGTTAGCATTAAATAAAGGCGATAGAATGATACCAGTTACTCTCCCAAACAATTTGAGACAAATTCAAACATACTGTAAGGCCCCACCTTGTGTGTTATTCATCCTACTTTATCTTCTATTGTGCATTTCATTAACCAATGGTTAGATAGTTGAAAACGATAAATAAAGTGATTATGTGTGGTCATAGTTGGGTATTATTAATCACATTGATAGACCTTATGGAAACCCTCTATCCCTCCCTCTCTAAAAATATCGTAATGAGGGTACAATTATATGGCAAAGAAGATTGAACAACATTTTACGAATGATCTCTAATAGAGAACTAGTGACTCTTACATCTAGTTTCAAGTTGTATATTTCAATGTTACATGAAGTAAATAGTAACCTTATGCACATGAAAATTTCCTAAATGTTTTGGAAAATGGAAGGTGAGTTGCTATGTAATATTGGAAGTAGAAAAGTAACCGTTAGTTGGGTTGATATTTAATATGTAACAATGAAATTAGTTATGATTCAAATCATTGTGGTATGTTCAATAATAAATCCTTATGCTACTGAAAGTCCACACTTAAGAGAAAATACTATTTTTATCTTATTCTCTCTAGTCAATAATACCATCATTTTGTTAACACTCATCCAATTATTTACTTGTTGCTTACCTTAGACATAATAATTAATGAGATAAATCATGATTATTAAAAACACTACGAAAGCTGAATTTTGATTTACACTTGACCCATTATATATATTTATATATACACTATTTATTTACTTGTACTTCTCTTTCTTTTCAAATCCATAATTAAATCTTGGGCTATGTCAGCATGTAAACACAAATGAATCTTTAAACTTAACTTGTTGTTTACTTAATTAATTAAATCACAAATTTAGGTTATTCCACTTGGTGGGTAGGTTTAAAAGCTCGGTGCTTATGGGAGACTTAAATTTCTAGATCTGGACAAAACTTCTCATATAGCAATGACTAAATTTAATTTTGGATACATACAACTGTGTCGCTATTTGCATTTATTTTGTGCTGGAGTGAAAATCGTGCTTATGGCCTATACGATACTTTTTGTAGAAGTTGGTTGTTGTGATTTTTAATTTGGTCTTCAATCAAAACATACTATCCTTTCTTTGAAGCAGCAAAGCTTTCAAATCTCATTAATAGTTTCCCCAAAAGAATGAGTATTATTTAGATGCATAAAATCAAGTTCTATAATGCCCCGTCTTAATAACCTAAGAATGTTGCAATAGTGTATAAAGGTGTAATAATTTTTTTTTAAAGTTTAATTATTAAGTTAATTAGTTGCATACATTCATTAGGCTAAGCAACGTTACACTACTTTGAGTTTTCCATAAGTGACTAAAGTATTTCGCATTGCACAAATTAATAACATTAACATAAGATAAACATTGCATAACATTGAAATTTCATTTGAATACCATTCATAATAACATAAAGTACATACATGTTTTTCCATACATTGCATTTGATAATTATACAATTCTCATCCATCTGATGAGGTAGTTCAAATAATAGTTACATTTTACAAATGATCACCTCACAACATGGAGGGATGTTTTTACAATACAAATTTACAATATACAATGAGGAAGTACATATAAGATCCAAGTGCGAGCTCTCCATTCATGAAGCTCTCGATGCCATAATCAAACTAGGGACCCAATGGAGTAAGGTGCACATTCCACCCAACCATGTGGTACCCGTAGGTCCACCCCCCGTGCTAGGAGATAGTAATGAGGTTACCTAGAATTAATCTTCTAACTCTAGACACTAGTACAAAACAATCTAATGGTTACATTACTTCCATATTTAGCCAATTTGATTGTATCACAAATACAAGGTTGACTATTATTCTAGGTGGAGTGTCATCACAACAATGCAAAGGTTACCCTGGTGTTTCTTCCTAGGTTTCGGCCCCAAATCCTTGGGTTACCCTGGTAACCTCTTACGAAACCTAACCCCTATTGCATACTGTTGTGGAATCGTATGTCTTTTGAAGAAACAAGACACCGATTTTCCATTCCAGGCCTTCTCAACTTATACTCATGACTATAGTAGCTCAAGAGTCATTACCGAGGCATGTACATCTTGTTAAGTATTTTAATCTAACTACTATGTCATTTAATTATCACCGACTTAGTTAACTATTTGTAAGTTACCCTGACACCACTTTGTGTGTTGGCCCTTACAAATAGCCACTCCCCTAAACATAACATGGGTGTAGTACCCCTCTGTTTATGCTTATGCTTTATGTTATTATGCTTTCACACTGTTAGACCTATGATGTTTTGTTTAGATATTTTGATCACTTGTTTTGAGCGATAGTGGATTATTTTGTGACATGATGATACTTGTTTGGTGATTATTATTTTTAGACATGATATGATTTAGCGTAGATGTTATTTTTAGTTGTTATTGCTATGTATATGTTTATGATGGACTAACTATTAATTTATTTCATCAATCTACTATGAAGTGTATTGGTGTGGAGAAAAGAATCGCATCAGTCGCTTGTGAGTGCCCTGTGATATCTGTGATTTTCTCTGCATGGTGTGTCTGTTTAATGCTTTATATATATATATATATATATATATATATATATATATATATATATATATTTGTATGCATGTTATTTGCTTGGTTGCAGGATTTGTAGGTACATGACACCAACTCCACCTGTGTAATTAGGTCTGAGCGTGTCAAGACTCAATGGATACATTGATTGGGAGATAGTAGTCTGGTTTACCCTAGCCTAGTTTACAATCCTGGTCTTAGTACTTTGTCTATTTTAGTTTTGAGTCGTAGTTTGTATTGTTATTTCTGTTTTGATAAACTTTTTGAAAAGCAAGTTTGGTTAATTTTTTTAATGTTGGAATATTGTGCATTAATTATTGTTATTTAATTAATATTTAAATGTGGTAGAATTTACTTTCTTGATAATTTAATTCATTAATTAGCTTATTTGGTTAAATAGTTGATCTTAAAAAGATTAAACTATTTTAATTAAATTAATTAATTAATTATATTAAATTATTATGTGTGAAATTTATATTGCATTTGAAAATTAATTAGAAAAAAATAAAATAAAATGCATGTGAATTGAGTTTTAAAATTAAAATTAAAATTTTTGCATGCAAAATTGAATTGAAAATTGCCGAGAAGTGGAGAAGATATTTTGTAACCTCTTCTCGACATGTGTGCCAGTGTGTTGAATGAGGTTAAAAATTTGTTACGGAGGATATTTTGGGATCTCAGGGAAATTGACAAGGGTTGTTCAATTTCCTCACGAGGAAAAAAAATTTATCAAAGTATATTTGCAAAAATTCTCTTATTGCGTTAAAAAATAAATTGAAATCTTCTTAGAAGTTGTTATCTCTCCGTTTTATTTTGGCTGATTTTGGAATTGGAAGATCCTTTGGAGGATCTTGGTGATTGGTTATTTTGGAATTGGCTTTGCGGGAAGGAATTGGAACCTACAGGCAAGAGAGGCTACAAGGGTTTCTTTACCAGATAGCAAAGGAATACAGGTATTCCTCTTTAAAAGTTATTTTGTTTGATTTGGAAAGGAAAGCTTCTGTAAATATTTTGTTGTGTTTAAATGAAAAGTTTTGTGAAAAGAATTTATGTGAAAGAAAATAATATTCAACTGTAATTCTTTTATAATTTGGAAAACTGTAACTATTTCTTTTTATTATTGAGAGGATTTGTAGATTTCAGAAAACCTCTGTAGAAATTGTTTAAATCTCTGTAAAGAAAATATTTGTTTAAAAAGTGAAAGTGAAACTACAGGAAATAATTTAGGACAGGAAATTTTTTAAAAAATTCTGTATGTGATTTCGTTTGGAAAATTTTTGTAGAAGTATGTTAAAAATTTTCCCAATTTTCTTTAAAATTTATTTTATTCTTCAATTAAATTCTTGTAAGAATTTAATATTCCCCATATATATAAATTGACTGCAAATATCCTAGTAAAATTATTGTCAAATTGCTATCCAAAATTTTATGCATTCTTTAAAAATAAAAGAGATTAAAATTCTCGTTTTTTAAAAAATGCCATAGTACGGCAATTTATAAAAAAAATTATAAAAAAATAAAATAAAATGAGTTGGTGAGGGCCGAACCCTCCCCAACACTCATTGTGGAGGGGCGCAGCCTCCATGGCTGTGCATAGCAGCCAGGGGCTGCTGGGCGTAGCCCTGGCAGCTGCGCCCATCCCATGGTAAGCCACGCGCGGGGGCGGGCAGCGCCCATGAAATTCTTTTAATTGTTGTTTAAAATAAAAATTATAATCCGTTTTATAATGCGGATAAGTCATTATGAAATTTGACCTTTTTATTAAAATTTTAAATAATATTTAATTTATAAATATATATAAATATAGTTATATATATATGTAATATATATATTTTAATTAATATATGTTATATACATACATATATATATATATATATATATATATTATATTTATATATATTTATTTTATAAATAAAAGGATATTAGATTATAGAATATATATAATTTTGTTATTTGAAAAGGAAAATCATATTTAGTTATTTTTAAAAGAAAGGAAAGAAAAAAATAAATTTCCTTATTCAATGTGATTGTGTAAATGGGTTAAATATAGATATTGATTTTTTTTATATTAATGGAAGACAATTTGTATGCTAATATTTATATCAGTAGATTAATTTCTTATTTCCAGTTCTTGATTGAATGGATTTAATATATCCAAAGGATAGTTTATTATTGAGTTCTAAATTGTTCTAAAACAGTAATTTTCCCTTTTAAGTGGTCAATTTGGGGAAATGTATTAAATGTAAAAGTCTTCCAGAAGGATTTTTGTAGTAAAGGGGGGGAGGGGTGTTATTGTTCAAAGTATATCATGAGGTGATTGAATTGTGTATGTGTAAAATATAGTGTTTTGATACCTAAATTCTCATAAAAAGTTTTAATGACCAATGTGGGTCAATTTCCTATGTGTGATATACTTTGTACACCTTATAAACCCTAGTCGGGAAAACACAGTATATCCTTGTTATGTTTAGGGGAGTGGCTGTATGTAAGGGCCGACACACAAAGTGGTGTTAGGGTAACTTACAAATAGTTAGTAACTCAGTGAAAACTAAAGAACATAGTAGATAGATCTAAAACACTTAACAAGATGCTCATGCCTCACTTATGACTCTTGAGCTTCCATAGTCTTGAGTGTAAGATGAGAAGGCCTAGAATGGAAAATCAATGTCTTGTTCCTATAAAAGACATTCGATTCCGCAACAGTATGCAAATGGGGTCGGGTTTCGTAAGAGGTTACCAAGGTAACCCAAGGATTGGGGGCTGGAACCTAGGAAGAAACACCAGGGTAACCTTTGCAACGTTGTAATAACACTCCACCTACAATAACAATTAACCCTATGTTTGTGGTGTAATCAACTGTCAAATAAATCTTGAAGCAATGTAACCAATAGATTGTTTGTACTAGTGTCTAGGGTTAGTAGATTAGGTCTAGGTAACCTTATTACTATCTCCTAGCATGGGGGGCGGACCTACGGGTACCACATGGTTGGGTGGAACGTGCACCTTACTCCGTTGGGTCCCCAGTATTGATCATGGCATCTAGAGCTTCTTGGATGGAGAGCTCGCACTTGGATCTTATGTGTACTTTCATTATTGTATATTGTAAACTTGTATTTGAAAACATCCCTCAATTGTATAAGAGGTGAACAATGTATTTGTAAAATGTAACTATTATTTGAACTACCTCAGCAGATGGATGAGTATTGTAATATCATATCAAATGCAATGTATGGAAAAACATGTTTGTACTTTATTATGTGAACATGAATGGAAATTTACTATTATGCAATGTTTATCTTTATGTTATTTATTAAATGTGCAATGCGAAATACTTTAGTCACTTATGGAAAACTCAAAGTAGTGTAACGTCGCTTAACCTAAGAATGTATGCAATTAATTAACTTATAATTAAACTTTAAAAAAAAAATTATTACACCTTTATAACACATTTGCAACATTCTTAGGTTATTAAGACAGGGCATTACAGATTGGTATCAGAGCCAAGGTTACAAACACTGAATGCTCTAGGTAATCACGAGCCCATGAGGTTGACCTAGTATGTAGTGTCACAACTGATAACCTTGGTTGAATAGTATCTAAGACTCGTAATTGTTATGTGTAGGAACATGCCTAGTCGAGGAGGAAGAGGTCTTGGTAGAGGTCGAGGTGGAGGGTGAGGGCCAATCCCTCAGGTTACTCCCCCTCCTAGTCCTCACCATAGTGACCAGGCGAAACAGATGGGTCAGAGAAATGAGGGACAGAATCTCAAACACTTAGCAGTAGACGGTTCTCAGATACGTCCATTACTAAAGGAGGTCCTATCTCGTCTTGGACCTAGACAAGTAGATGAGCAGGAGGTGGTCAGAGAGAGAGATAGATCCCCTAGGAGAGTAGATGACATAGCACATCAGGATGCTATCATTGCTGGTCACATGAGGGATTTACTTAGAGCACATCCTCCTACCTTTGATGGTTTAGGAGGAGGATTAGAGGCTGAGACCTGGCTACTAGATTTGGGTAGATGCTTTGCCATGCACCCTTACGGTAGCAATACCCATGCCAGATGCGCTATTATGCACTTGAGAGGATTTGCCTCTACTTGGTGGCACCTAGAGGAGCAGAAGCTCCATATAGATATTGGTTCTGTGTCTTGGGAGATGTTTCTCGAGAGGTTTAGAGCACGGTTCCTTTCGGAACACTGGAGGCAGCGTAGGGCTAACGAGTTCCATGATCTATGTCAGTTGGCTCTTTCTGTAGAGCAATATGAATGTAGGTTCTATGAACTGAAGCAGTATGTTGGTATTGGCGATGATGGGCCTATGCTAGTACAATATTTTATTAGGGGCTTAAACGCCCATATCAGTGGTGGTGTCTGATTCTTTGAGCCAAAGACTATGGAAGTCGCAGTGGAGAAGGCTCGCATAGTTGAGGAGAACCTTATTATGGCTTTAGGTGGGCACATAGGAGTGCAGATTGGGAGTGCTCCTGCAGCAGGTTTTAGTCCATGGGGTGGACAGGCATAGACAGGTGGTTCTTCCAAGAACCAACAGACTCCCACAAAGGGTGGGCAGAAACAACAACAACAAACTCCTCAAAATAACAATAACCCTCAACCACAACAAAAAAATAGTCCTCAAATAGGAAAGGGTCGCAACTGATGGTGCAACAAGCGCAATAGGCAGGATCAGCCTGTGCAGAGTGCTCAGTCTACCATTAGTAGGGGTAGTTTTCAGCAGTCTAATGCACCTTTGGGTGGCAGATGATTTGGTAGAGGCACAGGTACGGGTTGTTATTCATGTGGGAAGCATGGGCACATAGCTAGGCAGTGCCCGATGAGAGGTTCTATTGGTTATGGGCCTCGACCTACAGATTCAGAGCCTACAGTGGGCGATGCAGGATGAGCACATACAGTATATGCATCGGTTAATGACCACCAAGTTGATTATCAGAACACGGTGGCCGAAACTTAAGGTAAGTTAAATGGTGTTAGTGTTTCTATACTTTTTGATTCTGGAGCCATTGACTCCTTTATTTCACTGACCATTAGAGACTGTTGTGGTCCTATGGAGGTAAAGCAAGGTGGTAAATGGAAAGTTGAATTCGCCTCAGGGGTGAAAGTAGCAGTAGATAACTTAGTACATAATTGTGAACTTAAAATTGGTACGTTAACTACCTTAGTAGATTTATACGTTACACCCTTAGGATCGTATGACATAGTCTTAGGTATGGATTGGTTAGCATCTTATCATGCTGTGATTGACTGTCAACTTAAGACAGTTAGTTGCAAAAGTGGAAATCGTAGGTATTCAAAGACCTATCTCTTTGCGGATGATATCTGCTATGCAACTAAAGAGATGTCTTCGTTAGGTATGTCAACTGTTTGCAACAACAGTTACTAATTTAGAAGAGGGTGAGAGTCGAGAGGTATCTCTTAATGATCATCCTATTCTTAGGGAATTTGCTGATGTATTTCCCGATGACATTCCTGGAATGCCACCGAAAAGGGATATCGACTTTAGAGTTGACCTAGTTCCTGGAGCTGAACCTATATCTAGAGCTCCTTATAGAATGACGACTCAGGAGTTAGAGGAACTTCGTATTCAGGTAGAGGAACTATTAGAAAAGGGTTTTATTCATCCAAGTGTTTCCGCTTGGGGAGCACCTATCATCTTCGTGAAGAAGAAGGACGGATCTCTTAGGCTGTGTATAGACTATCGTCAATTGAACAAGGTTATGATTAAGAATCATTATCCTTTACCTAGAATCGACGATCTTTTTGATCAAATTAAGGGAGCTAATGTGTTCTCTAAAATCGATTGGAAATCCAGTTATCATCAATTGTGTATAGCTGAAGCAGACATCCATAAAACTGCTTTTTGAACTCATTATGGGCACTACGAATTCATAGTGGTACCATTTGGGTTAACGAATGCACCATTAGTATTTATGAGTTTAATGAATGGTGTATTTCGTACATACCTTGATCGCTTCATCTTGGTATTTCTCAATGACATTTTAGTCTATTCAAGGAACATGAAGGAACATGAAGAACACTTGAGATAGGTATTGCAATGTTTAAGGGAAAATCAATTATATGCAAACCTAAAGAAGTGTGACTTCTTTCAAACTGAAATAAAATATCTTTGACATGTGATATCTGGTAAAGGTATTGTTGTGGATCCTTCAAAGATCCAAGCTATTGTAGATTGGCCCGCACCTACTAGTGTAGGTGAAGTTTGTAGTTTTATGGGTCTAGCTGGCTATTATAGGCATTTTGTAGAGGGATTTTCTAGAATAGGTCATCCTATTACTTCTCTTCAAAGGAAAGGAAATAATTTTTTTTGGACATAACAGTGTTAGTTGGCTTTTCAGATTCTTAAATAAAAGCTAACTAATGTGCCTATTCTCATTGTTCCTGATCCTACTAAGGATTTCGTAATATGTGCGGATGCATCCTTAGAGGGTTTGGGAGCAATTTTAATGCAAGTTGGGCATGTGGTTGCTTATGAGTCTCACAAACTCAAAGACCACGAATTAAACTATCCTACTCATGACCTAGAATTAGCAGTAGTTGTGCATGCTTTAGTTCGTTGGAGGCATTTCTTGTTAGGTCATCATTTCAAACTTCATACTGATCACCGTAGTTTGCAGTACATCTTTACGCAACCTAATTTGAATGCAAGGGAAAGATGATGGATGGAGTTCTTATGTGAGTATGATTTTGAAGTAAAATATGTTCAAGGAAAAGAGAATGTAGTGGCTAACGCTCTTAGCTGATGTCGACATGAGATCTCTGCTACTACTCTTGAAGTAGATTTGAGAGGTCAAATAGTAGCTTCACTTCCTACTAATAGATTATATCAGGAAGTGAAGTCAGAAATTGAATCGGGTAGACCTTTAGAAGGTCAATTTGCAGGGTATGCCTTAGAATCGGATGGTATATTATGACATTTAGGTCGCATCTATGAACCTCATGTAGAGAGTCTTCGTACATTAATTATGACAGAAGCTCATCAAGCTTCGTATTCAGCTCATCCAGGTGTCAAGAAACTGCATGTCAATCTTAGGAAATTGTATTTCTGGCCTGGCATGAAACAAGATATTGCTGATTATGTTTCGAGATGCCTTCAATGCTAGCGAGTTAAAGCTGAGCATCATCAACCTGCTGGATTATTGTAGCCACATCTCATTCCCGAATGGAAATGGGATATTATATCCATTGACTTTATTGTAGGGTTACCTACGTCATCACATCGACATGATGCCATTATGGTAACTGTTGATCGATTAACTAAAGTAGCTCACTTTTCACCTGTACGATCATCATACAATGCTTCATCTGTAGCTAGGATATTTATGGAGGACATTGTTAGATTACATGGAATTCCTCGTAGGATTATTTCGGATAGAGATCATGTATTTACTTCAGCCTTATGGACTTCGTTACAGCGTGCTTTAGGTGCCCAATTGAACTTTAGTTCAGCGTATCATCCTCAAACCGATGGACAAACTAAAAGAGTTAACCAAATATTAGAGGATATGCTTAGGATGTATGTAATGGACCAACAATCACGTTGGGAGGATTACTTGTACTTAGTAGAATTTTCTTATAACAACGGATATCAGAGTTCCATAGGTATGCCACCATTTCAGGCATTATATGGTCATCCTTGTCAAACTCTTTTGAGTTGGGATCGACTTGAGGATAGAGTATTACTTGGGCCTGAGATGCTTCGTGATATGGAGCAATAGGTTGACCGTATTAGAGAGCATTTGATAGCAGCTCAGGATAGGCAAAAGAAATATGCCGATGCAAATAGGATTGACTGATAGTTCGCTGTTGGTGATAGAGTGTTTCTTCAAGTGAGATCGCGAAAGAGTCGAATCCGTTATGGAAAAGGCTCTAAGCTCACGCCTTAATTTGTAGGACCATTCAAGATCTTAGAGAGAATTGGTCCCATGGCATATCGACTCACCTTACCACTCAATTTTTCTCGTATTCATGATGTTTTTCATGTATTAGTACTTAGACCATATCATCCCGACATATTTCATGTACTTGATTGGAATGCGTTACAGGTAGAGGACGGGCAGCTGGCTTTGGAGCCCATGGCCATTCTTCAGCACCGGACGCTCGGTCTTAGGGGTCGAGACGTTGATCAGGTGAGGGTCCAATGGGATCCTAGCTATGAGGCTTCGGCTACCTGGGAGGATGCGACATGCATGAGGGAACTTTATCCCTATCTGTTCGTAGGATTTCAGGAGCAAGCCCGATCCTAGGGGGAGGATGTAGTACCCCTCTGTTTATGCTTATGCTTTCTGTTATTATGCTTTCACACTGTTAGACCTATGATGTTTTGTTTAGATATTTTGATTGCCGATTTTGAGCGATAGTGGATTATTTTGTGACATGATGATACTTGTTTGGTGATTATTATTTTTAGACATGATATGATTTAGCGTAGATGTTATTTTCAGTTGTTATTGTTTATGTATATGTTTATGATGGACTAACTATTAATTTGTATTGGTGTGGAGAACAGAATCGCATCACTCGCTTGGGAGTGCCCTGTGATATCTGTGATTTTCTTCGCACGGTGTGTCTGTTTAATGCTTTATATATATTTGTATGCATGTTATTTGCTTGGTTGCAGGATTTGCAGGTACATGACACCGACTCCACCTGTGTAATCAGGTCTGAGCATGTCAAGACTCAATGGAAACGTTGATCGGGAGATAGTAGTCTAGTTTACCCTAGCCAAGTTTACAATCCTGGTCTTAGTACTTTGTCTATTTTAGTTTTGAGTCATAGGTTGTATTGTTATTTCTGTTTGGATAAATTGTTTGAAAAGCAAGTTTGGTTAATTTTTTTAATGTTGGAATATTGTGCATTAATTATTGTTATTTAATTAATATTTAAATGTGGTAGAATTTACTTTATTGATAATTTAATTCATTAATTAGCTTATTTGGTTAAATAGTTGATCTTAAAAAGATTAAACTATTTTAATTAAATAAATTAATTAATTATATTAAATTATTATGTGTGAAATTTATATTGCATTTGAAAATTAAATAAATTGTGGAAAATTAGAATAAAATAAAATAAAAAAAAATGCATGTGAATTGAGTTTTAAAATTAAAATTAAAATTTTTGCATGCAAAATTGAATTGAAAATTGCCGAAAAGTGGAGAATATATTTTGTAACCTCTTCTCGACATGTGTGCCAGTGTGTTGAATGAGGTTGTTAAAAATTTGTTACGGAGGATATTTTGGATCTCGAGAAAATTGACAAGGGTTGTTCAATTTCCTCACGAGGAAAAAAAATTATCAGAGTATATTTCCAAAAATTCTCTTACTATGTTAAAAAAAAATTGAAATCTTCTTAGAAGTTGTTATCTCTCTATTTTATTTTGGTTGATTTTGGAATTCGAAGATCCTTTGGAGGATCTTGGTGATTGGTTATTTTGGAATTGGCTTTGCGGGAAGGAATTGGAACCTACAGGCAAGAGAGGCTACAAGGGTTTCTTTACCAGATAGCAAAGGAATACAGGTATTCCTCTTTAAAAGTTATTTTGTTTGATTTGGAAAGGAAAGCTTCTATAAATATTTTGTTGTGTTTAAATGAAAAGTTTTGTGAAAATAATTTATGTGAAAGAAAAGAATATTCAACTGTAATTCTTTTATAATTTGGAAAACTGTTACTATTTCTTTTTATTATTGAGAGGATTTGTAGATTTCAGAAAACCTCTTAGAAATTGTTTAAATATCTGTAAAAGAAAATATTTGTTTAAAAAGGGAAAGTGAAACTACAGGAAATAATTTAGGACAGGAAATTTTTTATAAAAATTTGTATGTGATTTTGTTTGGAAAATTTTTCCCAATTTTCTTCAAAATTTATTTTATTCTTCAATTAAATTCCTGTAAGAATTTAATATTCCCCATATATATAAATTGACTACAAATATCCTGGTAAAATTACTATCAAATTGCTATCCAAAATTTTATGCATTCTTTGAAAAAAAAAGAGATTAAAATTCACGTTTTTTAAAAAATGCCATAGTACGACGAGTTAAAAAAAATTATAAAAAATAAAAATAAAATGAGTTGGGGAGGGTTGAACCCTCCCCAACACTCATTGTGGAGGGGTGCAGCCTCCATGGCTACGCACAATAGCCAGGGGCTGCTAGGCGCAGCCCTAGCAGCTGCGCCCATCCCATGGTAAGCCACGCGCGGGGGCGGGCAGCGCCCATGAAATTCTTTTAATTCCTGTTTAAAATAAAAATTATAATCTGTTTTAAAATGCGGATAAGTCATTATGAAATTTGACCTTTTTATTAAAAGTTTAAATAATATTTAATTTATAAATATATATAAATATAGTTTTATATATATATGTAATATATATATTTTAATTAGTAAATGTTATATACATATATATATATATATATTATATTTATATATATTTATTTTATAAAAAAAAGGATATTAGATTATAGAATATATATAATTTTGTTATTTGAAAATGAAAATCATATTTAGTTATTTTTAAAAGAAAAGAAAGCAAAAAATAAATTTCATTATTCAATGTGATTGTGTAAATGGGTTAAATATAGATATTGATTTTTTTATATTAATGTAAGACAATTTGTATGCTAATATTTATATCAGTAGATTAATTTCTTATTTCCAGTTCTTGATTGAATGGATTTAATATATCCAAAGGATAGTTTATTATTGAGTTCTAAATTGTTCTAAAACAGTGATTTTCCCTTTTAAATGGTCAATTTGGGGAAATGCATTAAATGTAAAAGTTTTCCGGAAGGATTTGTGTAGTAAAGGAGGGGGTGTTATTGTTCAAAGTATATCATGAGATGATTGAGTTGTGTATGTGTAAAATATAGTGTTTTGATACCTAAATTATCATTAAAAATTTTAATGACCAATGTGTGTCAATTTCCTATTTGTGATGTACTTTGTACACCTTATAAACCCTAGTCAGGAAAACATAGTATATCCTTGTTATGTTTAGGGGAGTGGATGTATGTTAGGGCCGACACACAAAGTGGTGTCAGAGTAACTTACAAATAGTTAGTAACTCAATGAAAACTAAAGAACATAGTAGATAGATCTAAAACACTTAACAAGATGTTCATGCCTCACTTATGACTCTTGAGCTTCCATAGTCTTGAGTGTAAGATGAGAAGGCCTGGAATGTTAAATCAATGTCTTGTTCCTATAAAAGACATTCGATTCCGCAACAGTATTCAAATGGGGCTGGGTTTTGTAAGAGGTTACCAAGGTAACCCAAGGATTGGGGGCTGGAACCTAGGAAGAAACACCAGGGTAACCATTGCAACGTTGTGATGACACTCCACCTAGAATAACAGTTAACCCATTGTTTGTGGTGTAATCAATTGTCAAATAAATCTGGAAGCAATGTAACCAATAGATTGTTTGTACTAGTGTCTAGGGTTAGTAGATTAGGTCTAGGTAACCTTATTACTATCTCCTAGCATGGGGGCTGGACCTACGGGTACCACATGGTTGGGTGGAATGTGCACCTTACTCCGTTGGGTCCCCAGTATTGATCATGGCATCTAGAGCTTCTTGGATGGAGAACTCGCACTTGGATCTTATGTGTACTTTCATTATTGTATATTGTAAACTTGTATTTGAAAATATCCCTCAATTGTATAAGAGGTGAACAATGTATTTGTAAAATGTAACTATTATTTGAACTACCTCATCAGATGGATGAGTATTGTAATATCATGTCAAATGCAATGTATGGAAAAACATGTTTGTACTTTATTATGTGAACATGAATGGAAATTTTTTATTATGCAATGTTTATCTTTATGTTATTTATTAAATGTGCAATGTGAAATACTTTAGTCACTTATGGAAAACTCAAAGTAGTGTAACGTCTCTTAACCTAAGAATGTATGCAATTAATTAACTTATAATTAAACTTTTAAAAAAAAATATTACACCTTTATAACACTTTTTCAACATTCTTAGGTTATTAAGATGGGGCATTACAATGGGAATCTATGTTCTCTGACTAAGGTTTATAAGCTGTACAGAATTATAACATGAAATTCTACACTTTTCAAATAAACAACAATGAATATAATCATGTGTTCAATCACCACACAAATGCCATGTACACAACCTTGTCTATCTAAAAAATATAACTTTAACAAACACAATCCCCACTTTTATAATTGGTCTGGAAGACTTAAATAATTACGACATTCCCAATTTTCCCAACAAGAAACATGACATAAAGCAAATTGAAAATATTTGTCTACTATTCAGATTTATTAAATCCAGTCAATCAAAAATTTAAAATATAAATTAAATCAATTGATACCTAATTTTATCTACCATTTAATATGAAGATAAAATCTATATTTTCCTCAATTCCAATAACATACATATTATACTAAAATTTTCATTTCCTTCCCTTATAATATTTCATTATAAAATATTCATTTCTATTTACAATATTAAACAACATTTTATTAATCATTTAATATAAACAAATAAAACCTATTTAATTATATATGTATATATACTATATAACTATATTAATTTCCTTCTAAATAAAAAACTTTATTCATTAAACTTAAACACAAAATACAAATTTATTTATAATAACATATATATATTTATATATATGCAATACATGTATTATTAATTATAAATTTGATTAAAGTAAAAATTTAAACTAAAACGATTTGAAGTTTTAACATTATTAAAAGAAAAGGAGGCAGGGCTTGGCTGCCTTCCCACATTCGAACCCTCCATGGAGGGCGCAACTGTGTGGGCAGTGTCGACGCTGCCTGTGAAGGCAGCGGTGGGCACTGCCCTCACCACTGGCTCCCCAATGGGGGTCAGCCGGGGGGGTAGCCCCCTTGCGACAACCTCCATCAAATTTTTTTTAAATGAATTTCACAATAAAAACCTTCGCTAAAATTTGTTTCGAATTAAAATTTTCAAGGGTTTTAAAATGAAATCTGCGTACGGATTTCTCATCCCTGATTTAAAATTTCACAAATTTCTTCATGATATTAATATATATATCTATAAATTTCTACAATATATCAAATACTGTAACTGTATAAATTTCTGGCATAGGGTTTTCCTACAGAATAGTGGAGAAATTTATCAACCAAAATTTCAATCAATTACATAACATATTTGTAACAAATTATAAGATCCTTTTCTACAATTTTCACAGAGGACTTCAAAAGAACTTTGTTTTGAATTCTTTCAGACAAATAACAGTTTTCAACAAAAGATTTTCTACAAGCTCATGCCAAGAAAAATGAGATTTATTCAAACAAATTTTCTTTCCATAACAAAGAAACTAATATCACAAGAAAAATACTTGTAAATAGAAGATTGTCTGTAGAAGAAATCCTTTTGCCCGTAGCATACAGTTTTCAAATAGCCTCTCCAGAGAAATCCCCAAATAAAAGAAAAGCTTCAAATCCAAGAAGGCTTAACGAACTACCAAGATCCTCCAAAGGATCTTCCAATTCCAAATCAACCAAAATACATTTACCAATTTTTTTTAACAGAACACCAAGTAAATTTTCCCATGAGGAAATTTTTTTAACCACCTCGGTGATTTTTCCCGAGATCCAAAATATCCTCTCCGTAACAAATTTTCAACAACCGTAATGCAATTATTGCACTCACACACATGTCGAGAAGTGGTTATGAAAATATCTTCTCCACTTCACGACAATCTTTCCAATTCAAATTTGCATGCCTTATTTAATTTATTTAAATTTTTTTTAAAAATCAATTTCGAATTCACATGCATTTAATTTTTATTTTATTTATTTTTTATTTTCTAATTTTCCACAATTTATTTAATTTTTAAATGTAATATAATTTACACACTTAATAATGTAATTTAATTAATTTATTTATTTAATTAAAATAGTTTAATCCTTTTAAGATCAACTATTTAACCAAATAAGCTAATTAATGAATTAAATTATCAAGAAAGTGAATTCTACCACATTTAAACATTAACTAAATAATCAATAATTTAAAACACAATATTCCAACATTAAAAATTAACCATATTTACCTTTTCAAAATGATTTATCCAAACAGAAAATACAAGACAAACCTATGACTCAGAACTAAAACAGACAAAGTACTAAGACCAGGGTTAAAGACTAGACTAGGGTAAACTAGACTACTATCTCCCAATCAACGTATCCGTTGAGTCTTGACACGCTCAGACCTGAGTACCTAGGTGGAGTCGGTGTCATGTACCTACAAATTCCTGCAACCAAGCAATAACATACATAGAAATATATATATAAAGCATTAAACAGACACATTGTGCAGAGAAAATATCAGATATCACAGGGCACTCGCAAGTGAGTGATGCGATTCTGTTCTCCACACCAATACACTTCACAGAAAACTGATGAAATAAATAGTTGTTAGTTCATCATAAACATGTACATAGCAATAACAACTGAAAATGACATCTACGCTAAATCATATCGTGTCTGAAAACAATAATCATCAAACAAGTATCATCGTGTCTTGAAATAATCCACTATCGCTCAAAACCAGTGATCAAAATATCCAACAAAGCATCATAGGTCTAACAACATGAAAACATAACAACAAAAAGCATAAGCATAAACAGAGGGGTACTACATCCTCCCCCTAGGATCAGGCTTGCTCCTGAAAGCCTACGAATAGATAGGGATAAAGTTCCCTCATGTGTGTCGCATCCTCCTAGGTAGCAGAAGCCTCATAGCTAGGATCCCATTGGACCCTCACCTAATCAATGTCTCGACCCCTAAGACTGAGTGTTCAGTGCTGAAGAATGGCCACAGGCTCCAAAGCTAGCTTCCCGTCCTCTACCTATAATGCATTCCAATCAAGTACATGAGATATGTCGGGATGATATGATCTAAGAGCTGATACATGAAAAACATTATGAATACGAGACAAACTAGGTGGTAAGGCGAGTCGATACACCACAAGACCAATTCTCTCTAAGATCTTGAATGGTCCTACGAAATGAGGCGTGAGCTTAGAGCCTTTTCCATAACGGATTACACTCTTTCGCGGTCGCACTTGAAGAAACACTCTATCACCAACAGCAAATTGTCGATTGATTCTATGCGCATCGACATACTTCTTTTGCCTATCCTGAGCTGCTATCAAATGCTCTCTAATATGGTCAACCTATTGCTCCATGTCTCGAAGCATCTCAAGTCCAAGTAATACTCTATCCTCAAGTCGATCCCAACTCAAAGGAGTTTGACAAGGACGACCGTGTAATGCTTGAAATGGTGGCATACCTATGGAAATTTGATATGATCCATTGTTATAAGCGAATTCTACTAAGTACAAGTAATCCTCCCAACGTGATTATTGGTCCATTACATATATCCTAAGCATATCCTCTAATATTTGATTAACTCTTTTAGTTTGACCATCGGTTTGAGGATGATAGGTTGAATTAAAGTTGAATTGTGTACCTAGAGCATGTTGTAACAAAGTCCATAAGACTAAAGTAAATATAGGGTCTCTATCTAAAATAATCCTATAAGGAATCCCATGTCATCTAATGATGTCCTCCATGAATATCCTAGCTACAGATGAAGCATTGTATGATGAACGTACAGGTGAAAAGTGAGCTACCTTGGTCAAACGGTCAATAGTTACCATATTGGCATCATGTCGACATGATGATGTAGGTAACCCAACAATGAAGTCAATGGATATAATATCCCATTTCCATTCGGGAATGAGATGTGGTTGCAATAATCCAGCAGGATGTTGATGCTCAGCTTTAACTCGCCGGTATTCAAGACATCTCGATACATAGTCAGCAATATCACATTTCATACCAGGCCAGAAATACAATTGCTGAAGATCGGCATGCATTTTCTTAACACCTAGATGAGCTGAGTACAGAGCTCGATGAGCTACAGTCATAATTAATGTACGAAAACTCTCAACATGTGGTACATAAATATGACCTAAATGTCATAATATACCATTCAATTCTAAAACATAACCTGCAAATCGACCTTCTAAAGGTCTACCCGATTCAATCTCCAACCTCACTTCCTGATATAATCTATCAGTAGGAAGTGCAGCTACTATTTGACCTCTCAAATCTACTTCAAGAGTAGTAGCAGAAATCTCATGTCAACGTCGGCTAAGAGCGTCAGCCACTACATTCTCTTTGCCTTGAACATATTTTACTTCAAAATCATACTCACACAAGAACTCCATCCACCGTCTTTTCCTAGCATTCAAGTTAGGTTGCGTAAAAATGTATTGCAAACTGTGGTGATCAATATGAAGTTCAAAATGATGACCTAATAGGAAATGTCTCCAATGAACTAATCTGTGCACTACGGTAGCTAGTTCTAGGTCATGAGTAGGATAGTTTAATTCGTGGTCCTTGAGTTTATGAGACTCATAAGCAACCACACACCCATCTTGCATCAAAACTGCTCCTAAACCTTCTAAAGATGCATTTGTACATACCATGAAATCCTTAGTAGGATCAGGAACAATGAGTATAGGCGCATTAGTTAACTTTTCTTTTAGAGTCTGAAAAGCCAACTGACACTGTTCTGTCCAAATAAACTTCTTCCCTTTCCTTTGAAGAGAAGTAATAGGATGTCCGATTCTAGAAAATCCCTCTAAAAAATGCCTATAATAGCCAGCTAGACCCATAAAACTATGAACTTCACCTACATTAGTAGGTGCGGGCCAATCTACAATAGCTTGAATCTTTGAAGGATCCACAGAAATACCTTTTCCAGATATCACGTGTCCAAGGTATTTTATTTTAGGTTGAAAGAAGTCACACTTCTTCAGGTTTGCATACAATTGATTTTACCTTAAACATTTCAATACCTATCTCAACTGTTCTTCATGTTCCTTCATATTTCTCGAATAGACTAAAATATCATCGAGAAATACCAAGACAAAGTGATCGAGATATGTACGAAATACACCATTCATTAAACTCATGAATATTGATGGTGCGTTCGTTAACCCAAATGGTACTACTGTGAATTCGTAGTGCCCATAACAAGTTCAAAAAGTAGTTTTATGAATGTCTGCTTCAGCTATATGCAATTGATGATAACCGGATTTCAAATCAATTTTAGAGAACACATTAGCTCCCTTAATCTGATAAAAAAGATGATGCAGGAGCATCCAGTGGTGTAAGGGCAATCTTGCATCACCCAAAAATAGTTAATTTTCAAGTTTCTCAGTTTTTTGATGTTTTTATATTTTTGGATACCCTTTTACGTCATAATAAAA
>VDFB02189887.1:22942-36630 GCA_007258455.2 Sequoia sempervirens
TAGGCAAAGGATAATGATTCTTAATCGTAACCTTGTTCAATTGACGATAGTCAATACACAGCCTAAGAGATCCATCCTTCTTCTTTATGAAGATAACAGGTGCTCCCCAAGGGGAAACACTTGGACAAATAAATAACTTTTCTAAAAGTTCCTCTAATTGAATACGAAGTTCCACTAACTCCTGAGTTGTCATTCTATAAGGAGCTCTAGATATAGGTTCAGCTCCAGGAACTAGGTCAACTCTAAAGTCAATATCCCTCTTTGGTGGCATTCTAGGAATGTCACCGAGAAATACATCAGAAAATTCCCTAAGAATAGGATGATCATCAAGAGATACCTCCCAACTCTCACCCTCATCTAAATCAGTAACTGTTGTTGCAAACAGTTGACATCCCTGACGAAGACATCTCTTTAATTGCATAGCAGATATCAAACGCAAAGAGATAGGTCTTTGAATACCTACGATTTCTACTTTCGCACTTGAATCACTAATGCAACTAACTGTCTTAAGTCGATAGTCAATTACAGCATGATAAGATGCTAGCCAATCCATACCTAATACTATGTCATACGAACCTAAAGGTGTAACGTATAAATCTACTAAGGTAGTTAATGCACCAACTTTAAGTTCACAGTTATGTACTAAGTTTTCTACTGCTACTTTCACCCCTGAGGTGAATTCAACTTGCCACTTACCACCTTGCTTTACTACCACAAGACCACAACGGTCTACGATGGTCGGTGAAATAAAGGAGTCAGTGGCTCCAGAATCAAAAAGTATAGAAACACTAACACCTTGTAACTTACCTGAAGTTTCGACCACCGTGTTCTGGTGATCAGCTTGTCGATCATTAACCACTGCATATACTGTATGTGCACGTCCTGTATCACCCACTGTAGGCTCTAAAACTATAGGTTGAGGCCCATAACTAGTAGAACCTCTCATCGGACACTGCCTAGCTATGTGTCCTTGGTGCCCACATGAATAACATCCTGTACCTGTGCCTCTACCAAATCCTCTGCCACCCGAAGGTGCATTGGACTGCTTAAAACTACCCCTATAGACGGTAGACTGAGCACTCTGCGTAGGCTGATCCTGCCTATTACGCTTGTTGCACCACCAGTTATGACCCTTTCCTGTTTGAGGATTGTTTTGTTGTTGAGGTTGAGGGTTATTGTTCTTTTGAGGTGTTGTTTGTTGTTGTTGCTGCCCACCCTTTGTGGGTGTCTGTTGGTTCTTAGAAGAACCACCTATCTGTGTTTGTCCACCTCGTGGACTGAACCCTGCTACAGGAGCACTCCCAATCTGCACTCATGTGTGCCCACCTAAAGCCATAATAAGGTTCTCCTCTACTATGTGAGCCTTCTCCACTTCGACTTCCATAGTCTTTGGCTCAAAGACTCGGACACCACCACTGATACGGGCATTTAAACCCCTGATAAAATGTTGTACTAGCATAGGCTCATCATCGCCAATACTAGCATATTGCTTGAGTTCATAGAACCTACGTTCATATTGCTCAACAAAAAGAGCTAACTAACACAGATCATGGAACTCGTTAGCCCTACACTGCCTCCAGTGTACTGACAGGAACCATGCTCTAAACCTCTCGAGAAACATCTCCCAAGACACATAACCAATATCTATGTGGAGCTTCTACTCCTCTAGGCGCCACCAAGTAGAAGCGAATCCTCTCAAGTGCATAATAGCGCATCTAGCATGGGTATTGCTACCATAAGGGTGCATGGCAAAGCATCTACCCAAATCCAATAACCAGGTCTCAGCCTCTAATCCTCCTCCTGAACCATCAAAGGTAGGAGGGCGTGCTCTCAGTAAATCCCTCATATGACATGCGATGATAGCATCCTGATGTGTTGTATCCTCTACTCTCCTAGGGGATCTATCCCTCTCTCTCACAACCTCCTGCTCATCTACCTGTCTAGGTCCAAGACAAGCTAGGACCTCCTCTAGTAATGGACGTATCTGAGAACCCTCTACTGACTGTACGGGATTCTGTCCCTCATTTTTCTGACCTATCTGTTCTACCTAATCACTGTGGTGAGGGATTGGCCCTCGGCCTCCACCTCGACCTCTACCACAACCTCTTCCTCCTCGCCTAGGCATGTTCCTACACATAACAATTATGAGTCTTAAATACTATTCAACCAATGCTAACAGTTGCGACACTACGTACTAGGTCAACCTAGTGGGCTCAAGATTACCCAGAGCATCCAGTGTTTGTAACATTTGCTCTGATACCAATCTTTAATGCCCCATCTTAATAACCAAGAATGTTGCAATAGTGTATAAAGGTGTAATATTTTTTTTTTTAAAGTTTAATTATTAAGTTAATTAGTTGCATACATTCATTAGGCTAAGCAACGTTACACTACTTTGAGTTTTCCATAAGTGACTAAAGTATTTCACATTGCACATATTAATAACATTAACATAGGATAAACATTGCATAATATTCAAATTTCATTTGAATACCATTCATAATAACATAAAGTACATACATGTTTTTCCATACATTACATTTGATAATTATACAATTCTCATCCATCTGATGAGGTAGTTCAAATAATAGTTACATTTTACAAATGATCACCTCACAACATGGAGGGATGTTTTTAGAATACAAATTTACAATATACAATGAGGAAGTACATATAAGATCCAAGTACGAGCTCTCCATCCATGAAGCTCTCGATGCCATAATCAAACTAGAGACCCAACGGAGTAAGGTGCACATTCCACCCAACCATGTGGTACCCGTAGGTCCACCCCTCATGCTAGGAGATAGTAATGAGGTTACCTAGACCTAATATACTAACCCTAGACACTAGTACAAAACAATCTAATGGTTACATTGCTTCCAGCTTTAGACAATTTGATTGTATCACAAATACAAGGTAGATTGTTATTCTAGGTGGAGTTTCATCACAACGATGCAAAGGTTACCCTGGTGTTTCTTCCTAGGTTCTGGCCCCCAATCCTTGGGTTACCCTGGTAACCTCTTACGAAACCTGGCCCCTATTGCATACTGTTGTGGAATCGTATGTCTTTTGAAGAAACAAGACACCAATTTGCCATTCCAGGCCTTCTCAACTTATACTAATGATTGTAGTAGCTCAAGAGTCATTAGCGAGGCATGCACATCTTGTTAAGTATTTTAATTTAACTACTATGTCATTTAATTATCACTGACTTAGTTAGCTATTTGTAAGTTACCTTGACACCATTTTGTGTGTCAGCCGTTACAAATAGCCACTCCCCTAAACATAACATGGGAATCTATGTTCTCTTACTAAGGTTTATAAGGTGTACAAAATTATAACATGAAATTCTACACTTTTCAAATAAACAACAATGAATATAATCAGGTGTTCAATCACCACACAAATACCATGTACACAACCTTGTCTATCTAAAGAATATAACTTTAACAAACACAATCCCCACTTTTATAATTATTCTGGAAGACTTAAATAATTACGACATTCCCAATTTGCCCAACAAGAAACACGACCTAAAGCAAATTGAAAATATTTGTCTACTATTCGGATTTATTAAATCTAGTCAAACAAAAATTTAAAATATAAATTAAATCAATTGATACTTAATTTTATCTACCATTTAATATGAAGATAAAATCTATATTTTCCTCAATTCCAATAACATACATATTATACTAAAATTTTCATTTCCTTCCCTTATAATATTTCATTATAAAATATTCATTTCTATTTACAATATTAAACAACATTTTATTAATCATTTAATATAAACAAATAAAACCTATTTAATTATATATGTATATATACTATATAACTATATTAATTTCCTTCTAAATTAAAAACTTTATTCATTAAACTTAAACACAAAATACAAATTTATTTATAATAACAGATATATATTTATATATATGCAATACATGTATTATAAATTATAAATTTGATTAAAGTCAAAATTTAAAATAAAATGATTTGAAGTTTTAACATTATTAAAAGAAGAGGAGGAAGGGCTCGGCTGCCTTCCCACAGCCAAACCCTCCATGGAGGGCGCGACTGTGTGGGCAGCGCCGGTGCTGCCTGTGAAGGCAGCGCTGGGTGCTGCCCTCACCGCCGGCTCCCCAATGGGGGTCGGCTGTGGGGGTAGCCCCCTGCAATAGCCTCCATCAAATTTTTTTAAAAAGAATTTCATAATAAAAACCTTCGCTAAAATTCATTTTGAATTAAAAATTTTTGGGGTTTTAAAACAAAATCCGCGTACGGATTTCTCATTCCTGATTTAAAATTTCACAAATTTCTTCATGATATTAATATATATATATATAAATTTCTACAATATATCAAATACTGTAACTGTATAAATTTCTGGCATAGGGTTTTCCTACAGAATAGTGGAGAAATTTATCAACAAAAATTTCAATCAATTACATAACAGATTTGTAACAAATTATAAGATCCTTTTCTACAATTTTCATAGAGGACTTCAAAAGAACTTTGTTTTGAATTCTTTCAGACAAATAACGGTTTTCAACAAAAGATTTTCTACAAGCTCATGCCAAGAAAAATGAGATTGATTCAAACAAATTTTCTTTCCATAACAAAGAAACTAATATCACAAGAAAAATACCTATAAATAGAACACTGTCTGTAGAAGAAATCCTTTTGCCCGTAGCATACAATTTTCAAATAGCCTCTCCAGAGAAATCCCCAAATAAAAGAAAAGCTTCAAATCCAAGAAGGCTTAACAAACTACCAAAATCCTCTAAAGGATCTTCCAATTCCAAAATCAACCAGAATACATTTACCAATTTTTTTTAACAGAGCTCCAAGATAATTTTCCCGTGAGGAAATTTTTTTAACCACCTCTGTGATTTTCCCGAGATCCAAAATATCCTCTCTGTAACAAATTTTCAACAACCCCAATGCAATTATTGCACTCACACACATGTCAAGAAGTGGTTATGAAAATATCTTCTCCACTTCACGGCAATCTTGCCAAATCAAATTTGCATGCGTTATTTAATTTATTTAAATTTTTTTAAAAAAGTCAATCTCCAATTCACATGCATTTAATTTTTATTTTATTTATTTTTTATTTTCTAATTTTCCACAATTTATTTAATTTTGAATGCAATATTTTTTATTTTTTTTTTTTTTTTAGCTGGAGGGGCACCCGAATATAATGCGTAACTTTTTTTAGTGACCAGCGACGCCCCGCATCACGCCCGACCGGGGCCGGGGAGACTAGAACTCATGACCAGAGAGCGGGAATTACTAAGCCAACCGAGCTAGGGCCCTCACCCAAATGCAATATAATTTACACACTTAATAATTTAATTTATTTAATTAATTAATTAATTTAATTAATTAATTAATTTAATTAAAATAGTTTAATCCTTTTAAGATCAACTATTTAACCAAATAAGCTAATTAATGAATTAAATTATCAAGAAAGTAACTTCTACCACATTTAAACATTAATTAAATAATCAATAATTTAAAACACAATATTCCAACATTAAAAATTAACCAAATTTACCTTTTCAAAATGATTTATCCAAAGAGAAAATACAAGACAAACCTATGACTCAGAACTAAAATAGACAAAGTATTAAGACTAGGGTTAAAGACTAGACTAGGGTAAACCAGACTACTATCTCCCGATCAAAGTATCCGTTGAGTCTTGACACGTACAGACCTGAGCACCCAGGTGGAGTCGGTGTCATGTACCTGCAAATTCCTACAACCAAGCAATAGAATACATACAAATATATATAAAGCATTAAACAGACACACCATGTGGAGAATATCTCAGATATCGCAGGGCACTCGCAAGCGAGTGATGCAATTTCATTCTCCACACCAATACACTTCACAAAAAACTAACAAAATAAATAGGTGTTAGTTCATCATAAACATGTACATAGCAATAACAACTGAAAATGACATCTATGCTAAATCATATCGTGTCTGAAAAAATAATCATCAAACAATTATCATCATGTCACGAAATAATCCACTATCTCTCAAAACCAGCGATCAAAATATCCAACAAAGCATCATAGGTCTAACAACATGAAAACATAACAACAAAAAGCATAAGCATAAACAGAGGGGTACTGCATGATCTGACAAAAAGTCATATATCAACTATCTTGAATGTTGGTGAACTAGCTATGGTTTAAGAATGCATGCCTAGATTTGAAATTGATTTTATCCCCTTTACCAGGTGAGAGTAGGCATCCAAAAAGGAGGTGAGATTTTATTTTTCTTAATTTTGTTTGGTGGGGGAGGTGTATCTATTCTTCCCTAGCCCCAAGGGAGATGGTAACAAATCTCCTAGAAATATTTCCCTACATAGAGACAGAGAGGATAGATGGAAACATCTCCTCCTCAAAAGGAAAGAGGATCGAAGGAGTGATGTTGGTTACCCAATAGCAAGTTGGGGGGGAGGAACATATTCCTGATGGAGAGCATGGTACAGGCATGGGCGCCCTAAAAAAAGATGTAAAATCACTAACATAGGAAGTAAGGGAAATTTATGTAAAAGACGGTTTCCTACCAATACCTGGATAGAAGGTTCGAGGAGGTCTAGTGTTCAATTATGGCACAGGGAGGTTTTGGTGGTTTTCAAAATCCATAAGCGAAGTAGTCAATAGAAGGAAAAAAATACATATCCACTACTACACATACGGGAAGTTTAAGACATTAATTTAAGACAAAATATTAATTTTGTCTTAAATTATATTTATAATTTATAATTGTCTAAATGAAGACAATAAAAATAATAATTTTTCGAAAATAATTTTTTATTTCCTTCTCCCTGTTCCTTTTCCCTTGTTCTGAAATGAAACTAATTTCCAGATTTAAAAATGCAATGATTTAAATAGTTTCCACAAATTAATTCCAAAACTTTATATGCACAAATTTTAATATAATATTTAAAGTTTGAGTAAAGACTTTGAAATTAAATGCAATTAATTATAATTCAATAAACTCAAAGATTTGAAACAATTTTTATTGCTCAGATAATTTATCAACATTAATACTTATCTTTGAAATTTGCAGAAGAAACCCTCAACTATTGCTGGAATGGTCCTTGGTTCAGCCTCTTCCGTCTGTGAGTAGTCTAGGAGGAAAGCAGACTTGGCTGCTCTACACGAGTGCTGGTTCCACCGGAACAATGCTCAACACTCGTGCCACAAAACCATGCCCTGGCCAGGACCGTCCTGAGTGCACGCACTTGTACCCCAGGTTGGACACCCACTGTAGGAGTGCCCCTTCTCCGTCCTACTCACAGCCTGCTAACCTTGAAACCCTATTCCCGCAATGTGCTCCACTTTATTTTCCTCTTTTTTTCATGTCTCCCCTTTTCCAAGTTTCACGCGAATGATTTATATATCTTTTAAGGGGTGGTTTCCAAATCATCACACCCTTTCACAAAGTTTTCCTTTTTAACAATTATTTAAATAAATAATTAGGCTTCCCCTTTTAAAGAATGTTTATGCATATTCTTTAATCTCTCTTTTTACCAAAGGATTATAATATCCTTTATTTTTCTCCCCCTTTTTAATTCTAAAGGGTTATTTAATAGATTTATTTTCTCTTGGGGAAAAAGTCACATAACAATTCTCCCCCTGTAAATTAGCTGCTGTCCTCAGTAGCATGAGATAAATCTACATCACAACTCAGAAAACACATAATCAATAATTGAAGAAAATGATATTGAGCATACCCATTCTTCATAATAATTTTTATATATTTACTTCATCTATATCCTTTTCTTCTCTTATTTCATAGATATCTCCCTTTTCCAATTGTATTTTAAGTTAACAAGTATTACAAGAAAAACATTTTTTGCAATGACAAGAGCTATATATATACACACATATTAGGAATTTACAATGAAAGAAACTAATGGTATTTTATGTGTTTACTCACACATATTTCAACCTTATCAATTTTCTTTAATATAGATATTTTAATCACTTACATGTAACTTCAACATTACATTTACAAAATTATTATCATGTGTTGACATAACATATACCTATTCAAACGACATACATATCCCATACTATGTAGTCACTCATCCTTGAACTATAAAATTAATACACTCAAAATAAATTCTAAGATGATAATCATGCATTCCGGACTACATGAGTATCTTCTTTTTCATATGTCAAGTATAATTGAATGAAAATAAATGCAATAGTCTATAAGACACATGTACAAAGTTATTGGGTTGATCAAGTCCAATATCAAAGTACAATAGAATAATACATGGTAATATTTCTTGGAATATCAATAGTAAATTATTAATATACATAGGAAACTTCATAGATAAACACTAGAACTAATCCTTCATTTAATGTAACTAGTGTGCACCCATCTAGAATAAAACTAAAATGCACTTGATGTCTATAGGTAGCCATTCCCTTATTATTTTTGACACATCAAAGCCCATGGTCCATGAGATGATTCTCATTCAAGGCTATATTAAGTGGGCAATAGTGTATTAAGATACTACTTGACAATTGGATCATATAAATTTGAAGACTTTCTTTTCATGAGACATTATGTAGGAACATCTTACTTTCTTGTGCTAATGTGTATACACATGTTTGTATAATGAGAAAAATAGGGGGTAGACCACCAAAAACCTCTTTAAAGGAAAGAGTTGGGCTTAACTATCATTCCCATAATTAATTTTAAAGTGAATTATTGCATTCATTATCTTATGAAGAGGTTTTGTAAATAAGGGGAAATCACTAAAGTAGGATTTTACAACTATTTCAATAGCTTCTATGTTTTAAATATGAGACATGATATTAATATTATTGAATCCCCAACATTTAAAACTAAGTTAAATATTGAAAGAATTTTTTTTCTTAAAAGATTAAGTTCACAAACTCCAACACATGATAGATCACAACATTAAGCACCCGCTAAGTATGGTTAATAATTCACTATGATCTTACATTTATGTCACAAGGTTGAATTATTAGTCAAGAATTTCTAGATATAAATATCTAATTGAGGCCATTTATAAGATGACATATTACCCAAAGGTTCACTACGTATATTATGTAATACCCATTCTAGAATGTGTTATATAACTATCATGGTGTTTACTTTTATGTTTATCAAAATCCACAATGTGGGTCTAACTAGACACCAATAAACTAGTGTTATTTTTCATTTTTTTTTTGTCACAATTATCATAGATGCAACTAACCCTTCTAGAATTCCATAGGGCATGATTTCATACTATTCAAGCTCAAGAAACACTATAGTATTCTAAAATGATATACAACCATCTATCTATTATGATTTAATCAAGAAGCTAAAATATAGTGAGATCCAGGATAAATGCTAATTTTAAGGCTATGTGCTATTTCAAGACAAATAATTCAAGATGACTTATTCCAATAAAATATAATGTGAAAAATCATATTTGGTCACTCTAACCCACATATATGGTATACCATAGTACATAACCATAATCATACCATGAAAGAGCAACGAGTATTTTATAAAAATTTAGAGGTTGTTTCTCCCCTTGTAAAAAAAATGACATGTCCCCATGTTTAAGGCTAAGAGAACCAAATAAGTTTTATGTCATAAAATATTGTGCTATTAATGCAAGATGATATTATGATGTGAAAATGATTTTAGGACCTATGGGTAATGGGCCCATAATGTAAGTTAAAATAGATATATATCAGAAATCATAGTGTCAATTTGAAGACATCACGCATGGTAAAACTATTTTCTCAAAATAGATAAAAGGCCAAACAAAATTAGTTGATATGATACTATCTTAATAATGAAGGAAACTTCTTTATATAAGAGGATGCTGGCTAAATAGAAGATTGATTTGTTAAATCTATTCTCAAGTTTATTTGAGATCTTATGATGTATAAATTGATTCTAGAGCTTCATCAACCATCTAATAGTTGGACTTATAGGAGTGAATTATCAAGATTACTCGTATGAAAAAAAAAAGTTTGAATTATAACACTCTTTGTATCATACTTTGAATTTCCATCATACAATTCAAATTTACTCTCAAGGAAAGATATGATTTGATTTGCAAATACAAAATTACCCCACATAAAACTCATCCAATATATATATATATAAACAATAACACACAAAATTAATTAGATACAATACTTGAAAGAGGGTGTACCACATCATAATAAATAAGACTAAGTGATGTCCTAAGGATGCTCTACTTTGTTCTATACTAGTCTTGGGGAACCATTGGAACACCACCACATCCTAAGCTATGATTGTCTTTCTTGTTCAATTGGACTTTTCTAGTTCCGATTTATGTAAAAAAAACTCGTGATTTTAAAAGTCTTCCATCTTCTGAGCTATTGCATATCATCTAATCCAAACCTCATGTTAGTATTTGTCCCTTTGAGTTACTTTTGTTGGCATGCCAAGCCCTTGATTCCAAAAAAACATATGAACTTATTTCAATAAGTTTTACAGGAAGGAACACGGGAGATTTGTATATGAACTACAATGCATGCTTTTTCCAATTCAATCAAGACGTTCTTCGGAAAACCATTTTTTACAAAAACTAAGGTCTTCAAGTTAAATGTTAAAATTGTTTCTAAACATAGTCATAAAGAACAATGAGATTTGAAGTACTAGGCATCATTACAACGTTATCAATTACCAAAGTTGAATCCAATACAATCCATCATTACCATTTCGAAAACCCCCAATGTGAACGGGAAGGAAGCTATGTAAATGTTTAAAATTATAAGGCTCAAAATCAAAGCTAGCAAAATTTATAGTGCTTACTGTCGCCCATATGAATCAGTCAGTAAAAGATCCCAATTTTTTTTTCAAAATTTATTGATATCCAAGGCTTTGGTAGGTTGCCATTTTGGTGAGCTTTTTTTTTTTTTCTTTCGATTGTGCAGATTCAACGAAGTAGGTGGGAGCTCGTGATCACACTCTTGAGAGAAAGTTCAAACGTATACACCCATCTCGATTGAAACTGTCAGTACATGAATACCTTGGTAGGTTGGGTCAAGCTTTTTGTAAATAAACTGATGACAAGGATGCACTTGCGGCCATATCATGTGGTAGCGCTCTTCCAACTATGTTATGTAATCACTATGGACAAATGCACTTTCAATAGGTCTCTCAAGTTTGTTACAGGTTAAATATATCTCTATAAATCTTAGTACCTTCAACATACTGTGTAAGAAATTTCTGGTAATAAGCTAGAGAAACACAAAGTTTTACTTTATATTTAAACCTATCTATTTCCCAGTCCGTTGAATGTTAATTTGCTGACAGCAACTGCGTGACAACATTAACCTAGTCCACTAAGAACATAAGGTAAATTGATTTTAGTTTAAAAGAGACTCCCTTAAATCGGTGAAATCTGGCTTGCTAAGGCCAAATGTAAATACGTTATTGAGGATAGAACTAGCATATAAGGGTTCCGAATGAGAGTGAGTCAATTGAACTTCGAAGAATCCAGGTTTTCTTTACATAAGTGGCAATATCCTTCACTTGCCTGGATTCTCATTTGAAAATAACAGAATTAAAAGATTTCCTGGAAACTGTAATATTTCTTGGCTGTAGATTCCACTTTCTCCTGTGGATGAGAAAAGGAAAGTAATTGAGGATGTGGATAAGGATAGACGTTATACAATTGATGCTTCTATCGTTTCAATTATGAAGAGTAGGAAGCTTTTATCTCATACACAACTAGCGACAGAGTGTGTGGAGCAACTTGGAAGAATGTTTTAGGTAAGCCCCTTCAGAATTGTTTTGCCGATTTTCCGTTCAAGTCTGATATTTCATATAACTAATAGAACTCATGACTTGCAGCCAGATTTCAAAGCAATAAAAAGGTGGATTGAAGATTTGATCATACGGGAATATTTGGAAAGCTATGATCTCAGCAATTGAAAATAAAAATAGGTATAGTGAAGAATTCCATTGGCAAGTGTATATTGATCACAATTAGAACCCTCGCTAATGCTTTCTTTATGTGCATTAATTTAGCAATCAGAATTGTTATTTCATGAGGCCATCATTAGAAGTGATTCTTTCCTTTTGTGCTCGTTGCGATTACCCTGGTATGCAAATATGTGGAGATTTAAAACAAGGCACGCAGTTTAATCGCACTGAAATGTAGTGATTTTTGACGGGAGTTACAAGTGATAATTTAAAAAGTTAATTGAAACCTAATCAACCCTCGCTGAGATTTTTCTTCGCATTTGCTTGGATGATTTACAAAGTTTACCTATTATCTCTTTTATAGAAAAAGTAAAAGATTTTAATTTATGGAATTTTAAAGCGATTTCTCTAAATGAGTTACTTTTTAAGATAAGTAGTCTATGCAAAAAGAAAAATTTAAGAGTAATTTTATTTTTGTTTTTTTTTAAAATAAATGTAACAATTAAATGTAACTATTTCTTTTCTTTTTTTACTTTGTAAAATAAATGTAACTATTTTCTTAATTTAAATGTAGCAATTAAATGTAATTAAATCTAAACTATTATAATGTTTTTTTTAATTTTAATTTAATATATTTGTTGAGAAAAATAAATGCAATTAAATTTAAATGTTTTAAATAAATGCAGCAAAATGGATCCGTAAGGCTCTGATACCAAATGAAACGAAACTAATTTCCAGATTTAAAATGCAATGATTTAAATAGTTTCCACAAATTAATTCCAAAACTTTATATGCACAAATTTTAATATAATATTTAAAGTTTGAGTAAAAACTTTGAAATTAAATGCAATTAATTATAATTCAATAAACTCAAAGATTTGAAACAATTTTTATTGCTCAGATAATTTATCAACATTAATACTTATCTTTGAAATTTGCAGAAGAAACCCTCAACTATTGCTGGAATGGTCCTTGGTTCAGCCTCTTCCGTCTGTGAGTAGTCTGGGAGGAAAGCAGACTTGGCTGCTCTACACGAGTGCTGGTTCCACCGGAACAATGCTCAACACTCGTGCCACAAAACCATGCCCTGGCCAGGACCGTCCTGAGTGCACGCACTTGTACCCCAGGTTGGACACCCACTGTAGGAGTGCCCCTTCTCCGTCCTACTCACAGCCTGCTAACCTTGAAACCCTATTCCCGCAATGTGCTCCACTTTATTTTCCTCTTTTTTTCCTGTCTCCCCTTTTCCAAGTTTCACGCGAATGATTTATATATCTTTTAAGGGATGGTTTCCAAATCATCACACCCTTTCACAAAGTTTTCCTTTTTAACAATTATTTAAATAAATAATTAGGCTTCCCCTTTTAAAGAATGTTTATGCATATTCTTTAATCTCTCTTTTTACCAAAGGATTATAATATCCTTTATTTTTCTCCCCCTTTTTAATTCTAAAGGGTTATTTATTAGATTTATTTTCTCTTGGGGAAAAAGTCACATAACATGTTCATTTTCACTCCCATTCTCCCATTCTGACATGCATTTTCCGTTTGTTAGGGAATGCAATAGGGTTTCCAATATTCCATGAGAGGCTTCTTGTGGCCAGGTGCCTAAGCGCAAATTTGTATCTGTAAAAATTAACCTCTAGTCATGGATTTCCTAAGCAGGGAGAAGGGGGATGCTAAGTCTAAAATAGGAGATCATTCTATCATCTCGCCAGAAAAACCATAATCCATTAT